>JAGFNK010000664.1:0-26946 GCA_025769875.1 Russula earlei | reverse complement strand
GCCTTGTCTGCCACCCCCACCTTTGTCTCATCCGCTCCCCGCGCCTTAGTTGTCTCATCACCCTCAGTCTTGTCCGTCACCTCATCCGCCGCCATTCCATGACTAGTCCCAGCCATTGCTCCATCCCCACTGTCCACCGCTGCACCCTCCATCATTGCCTCCGCTACATCCGCCTACGTTGTCGCCCCAGCTCTGTTTGCCGCCACCTACCTGGTCTCACCCTCAGCCTTTGTCTCAGTGCCAGCCACCTTAGTAGTAGTTTCGCGTGACACCAGCACTGCAGCACCATCACCACCTCTCGTCACCAGCACCACCCCAGAACCAAGACCAGGCCCTGGCCCTGAACTTAGCCACAACATGCACCAACAGGAGCAGAAGCCACCACCACTGCCACCACAGGAGAAGCAGCAGCCGACACCAACAGCACACCACATGCCACCTCCCACATTGCCTCCCTGTCCATCACACGCCCTCCTCACCCACATCTGCTGCTGACACCTGCAGTGAGACACCTGACCACCACCACCCCTTGCAAGACACAATTGCCACCCCCCACGCAAGCTGCCCCATGCATCCTCCTTCTCAAGTCCTCACCACCTACGCCTCTGTCTACGAACTCATGCTCACTGCCTATGCCTCCGCTCCTCGTCCATGCCTGCTGCCAATGCCTGCAATGAGACAACCATGCCGCCACCACCACAAGACAACCACCACCACCAGTGCAGCTGCCATCCACTCGTCACCACTGTCCTCATCTCCATCGCCTCTGTCTCCCATTGCCTTGGCCTCTTCCATTGTCACCCATCACCAATCACCATCTTCGTGCCTTCCAGCAGCACAAGCAGCCGCCACCACCACCTCAGTTCAATGCAAAAGGCTCAAAACACTCACATTCAGATGCTTAGACCAAGGACGGTCAAAGTTTTCAAGTCCCCGGGAGGTGTACAGTAGCCATATGGCTGGCCACGGAATGACATGTGGAAATGCAATAGGACATGATGCCTCCTCCTATCATTTGCCACCCTCCCTCACGTTCCAGGCCATCCACTGGCCACACACCACAAGCCACCTTGCATGTGACATCAAGACCTCAATTGCATTGCCCAGCCCTTGCCACTGACCATGCAGGCACACCACAACCCCACACATGTGATGCGTTCGCATCTCAAGCCTTTCATGACTGCCTCAACTGTCTCAACCAGTCTTGATTCACTTTCATGCCTTTCATCTCTAATACCTCTCTCCTGTATATAAAAACACCCTAGCTACTCTGTAGTAGAAAGAGTTCAGAATAGGACCCCTCTTTGCAACCCACTCCTCTCTGTCTGTGAAAAACAAGAAGGATGGTCAGAATCGAGAGGCAAGAGGGGTGATGAGTGGCTGGCCATGACTCCGATTGCACTGGAAACAATGTTGCACACCACAACACTTGAGTCAAAAACACTATGTGGCTGCCTCAAGACAGCCCATTGGTACAACATGAGGGAAAAATAATGGATATAGACCATGATTTTGAGTTGTAATTCATCTAATACACATGTGGAGGTGGCTTGAGTCCAGCTCCACCAATTCTCACTCAAATCTCATGAAAACAATGGGGCTGCCTAGCCCTCATTTAGGCAATTCAGGGACAATAAATTTCATATGAATTGAAGCTGTTTTGAGGGAGATATTTATCCTGCATGTTTGAGGGGGTTTCTGCGCTGATTTGGGTGGAATTCAAGCTCCACCAAGTGTGCTGAAAATGGCAATAAGTCAAATGATGACTAATCAACAGACAGAGTTGATCTTCTGGTTTCACAGAAGAGGAGGATGATGAGAGAGAAGCAGAGGAGGAAGAGGAACACAAAGGTCCCTTGTGATGAGCTCAGGTCAAGCAGAGTGTAAGGCAGCAAAAGCAAGTTGTGATTGAGAGAGTATACAGGGCAAGGGATGTGACAGGAAATGGGACAAAGCTAAGCTTGGGGCATTCCCCAGCTTCTACAGGCACTTAAATACTGTATGTAGCAAGGCTGTACAGTACCATATGTGGAACAATAGATAGAGCTAATCCATTAGCAAAAAGAGATCAAAACAATAGATGAAACACTAGGGGTGAAACAATAAGGAGCAATCACAATCAAGGGGGAAGAATGGTAACTGAGGGGATGAGGGTAGGAGGCAAAATAAGAACAAGGGTTGACAACAAGCCCAAAGGGAGGTAGCTTACAACAGCCTGTACTGCTTCACAAACATTTGTCTCTCTCTACTTCAAAGGCTATCCTCCCTAGGATACAAAGATATCATTGTCAAAAGGGCATTGTGGCATGACTAGACATTCCCTTCCAAATCAGGTAATCACCATGTGCTAGCCACATGTAGTGCTGTCATGGCTCGGTCCAGTCCAGCTCAGTTCGGCTCAGCAACAGCTTGGCCAGATTGGGTGAGCTGGACCGAGCCAAGCCTGGCTTGTGGCTTGAGCTGATTCAAGCCACCCCATTTGGGCCATGTCTACTTTTGGATCTACTTTCCATTTTGAGAACATCAAACACCTTTGTTGCCACTTGCCAGTCATGAGTCTTACTTGAGCACACAGCCATGGCTTGCAGTTTTTGAGAGCCATCCCATTTGGGCCATTTCTACTTTTGGATCTACTTTCCATTTTGAGAATGCTCTTGTTGGGGATGTTGGCTCTGCTTGCCTTGTTGCTTCTTGCTTCATCACTTCCCTTTCACCCTTGCCTCTCTGTCTCTCCCTTATCTCCCCTTCCTCCCAACTCTACCATTCACCTGTCACCTGGCCTCAAACTTTTACATCAATGCCATGCTTCAACTGTCTTGCACCTGCCTCAACAACCATACATTCACTGACTGTGCCATACATGAGGGCTCACAGCCCTCAATGCCTCACATTTCGCTCCTCACCATGTCCTACTGGATCTAGGGAGAAGTAGTAGGCTCCCATCCTTTGTACCTGCCTCTGTATCTGAACACCTTGCGTATTCTCCTCTCAAAACAATTCTGCCTTAAATCTGTTATTATTGGTAATATCATAATCAAATGTTCATCTACATCGTTGCGCCGATGCAGTGCAGCTTTCCGTGAGCCAGGAGCGGATTGAACAGGTTGGCGGTGTCCATGCCACTGCCTCCAGATCCGCAGCCAGCCATGATGAGGTGGAGCTCATCGATGAAGAGTATGATGCTGGGACCGCCATCGGTGGCAGCCTTCTCCACTTCATTCAAGACAGATTTGATGCGCTCCTTGTATTCGCCTTTGTACTTGGCACCAGCCATGAATGCGCCCATGTCGAGGGAGAAGACGTGAGAAATGAGAGAAGTAGGGACATCGCAGTTGATGATGCGCTGTGCGAGTCCCTCAGCAATGGAGGTTTTGCTGACGCCTAGTTTGCCAATGAGAACACATCGTGTCACCAACTGGGGGCAGTGTCGCTGACAATTCAGTTCACACGCGAGACGAGCGCAGTGAGTCAAGCGAGACACTAGGTCTTTGCGGATTTCGGGGATCTCGGAGACGATATTGCCAAGGCAAATATGTTCCGCGGAGAAAGGGAACTATGAATAAGTCTTCGCGTTTGAGAAGACTTATGAGTAGTAAAGGTTTCAGATGATATGCTTGATGTCTTGCAAGCCTACAAGTCCTGAAGTTCGAAATCCAGTGATATTTCACAGGAGAACAAGCTTAGGGCTTGTCCTCGTCAAACAACAGTCTTATATACATGCTAAATACTATATCAAATAGTATTCGTGAGGTAAAGGCGAGGCGATCGAACTAGAACATGCGGGAAACGTCTGGTATGCATGAGGCTATGAAAGAGTCATAAAACACGTGGGAAATTCGAGGTCTGTCTGGGTAGGCTTGTCCGGTTGCCGGTCCGGTCCGATGTACCGGTTCTTGTGACACATCGTGGTATGGCCAGACACTGCTGCTGTTGATGTTGTTGTTGCGTTGCTGTAGCTGTGGTGGTGTTGGCTTCATAGCATTGAGGGGTGAGCTTAGAAGGAGGCAGCGTCGAGGTTTTGGGGACAGAGTGAGTGGTGGGCAGCAAGCCCTGATTGCATGTTGTTCTTGCTCTCGTTTCTTGGCTGCGGCGTCATGGTCTTCTCCAACTGAGGTGGCAGTGGCACGCCTGGACAATGGTGTGCAAGTGGGTGAGGTGAGGCAAAAGGTTGCGTGCTGCATGCTTCCTGAGCTGGTGGCATGTCTTGGGCATTGATGAACTTCTGGTGGCAGCAATTGTTCCAGTTGAGGCGGTAGCGTGCTTTCATTCTCAGGGTGTTCTTCCAGGTGAACCCTGAACAAGTGGAGGACGCAATCGAGCAATTGGAGACAAAAGGCCAACTGCAGCAATGGCCCTTGCCTGCAGAGCTATCAGAGTCAAGTGACAATGGGAGTGGGGATGTATACATTGACAATCCTGATCGTCTCAAGGGCGCAACTGGGACTGCACACAAATGCAAGGTGTGTCATCACCCATCGCTGTCCTGGTGTTACCACATGCACATCACACATTCTGGACAGCGCACAAATAATTGGCCCATCGCTGTCCCTCCATCCTCTGACTCTGATGAAGATGTCGAGAATGAAAAGGCGACAGCAATGGGAGTGCATCCTTGTCAGTCAATGTCACCTTGACAAAGTCACCATATCCATCTCTCCTCAACCAGGCTCACTCAAGCGCAGGCAGTACACCAGCACCTCAGGTGTCCCGACATCACCTTCCACTGCAAAGAGCAAGTGTGCCGAGTCATCATCTACTGCAACAGAGGATGCTGCGCACAAATATTGCCTTGGAAAGTTCACCAAGATGTTCACAGGCATATTCATGCAGTATCCCCACATTCAGCTGGAATGCAATGCAGGGGAATCTGGGGATCATAACAAGGCAATGGTAGAAAGAAAGCCCGAGGAGCTGACTGAAGTCGAGAAGACCTAAGTTTGAGAGCGTGCCACCGCCACCATGGCATTTGCAACCCATGTTGAGAAAGCGGTATTTGATACATATTTGGAGCCAGATAGACTTGGAAATCCGGGCACAGGCGTCAAGTACAAGTGCATTTCTCAGTTGCCCTTATGCATGCGCATTCTGATCACGATGTACAAAGAGCGTTTCTGCACATTCACCTTCAATTTTCAGCAATCTGTCTGCATGGCACTGCACAAGCACATCTCCTCTGGACAAGTTGCTCCCAAAACACTCTCCATGATGTCCTTGACCAACCTGGCATCACTGGAACAACAGCAGTCAATGAAGCAAGCTGAGCAGGAGGCTCTTGAGCAGTTCATCTTGATCAAAAAGGCTGTCCTGCGCTCCAAGATCACCCACAAGGGCCTGCAGGACATTGAGGACATGAATGAGGACTTGGTCATTGCCAAGCAGCATGAACGTGAAATTGAGATGGCCAAGCAGGAGTGCAAGTGTGAGCATCTTGCCAGGCTGTGCACTGTTCCAGCCCCTGGCGCACTCACACTCAAACCCACCTTCTGTTGTCCCCTCTTCCACCTCTGGTGTTCCCCCAGTCTCTTGGGGTGCACCGCTGCCAGTACCACCCATGCAAGCATCCCATTTTACACATGTGGTGGACCCAGAACTCATCTTGGGTGACTTTATCCCATATGGATGATGAGCCACCAGAGTCTGCTCCTCGTTCCACAGATTCTAGTCATCCAGGGTCGGACTTTCCCACATCTGTCGATGAGTTGTCGGCAGCTCGCACAGGGACAGCACAGCAGGGACAGTCAACACTAATTACTGGGATCTCGCCATTCACCCAGAGCAAACCAGATATGCCACTGCACGCATCATTTGATCTGAATACATTGTGGCTGGGTGGGTGAGGTGGCATGACAGTGGGTGGCGAAAACAATAGCACAGTGGAGTTGGAAGGGGTAGGCGGTGGCAGTGGGTCAGAGAGTGGCAGAACAGGTGTAGTTGGTGAGTGCAAGTCCATAGACACAGGTGTGGGAGGTGGTGGGTCAAGCAGGGGTAGAGGCAATGCAGGACCAATGCAGGCATAAGCGGCAAGAGGCTGAGAGGCACAGGGGGCACTGAGATGGCAGCAGCAAAGGGAAAAGCAGAGACGGCAACAGATCTGACTGGCACAGAAGCTAGACCGACTGCAATGCTCGTCACCAATGAAGTATTGCCCCATGCACAACTGATGGTTGCACCAAGTGCACCGGTCGATGTCATATGTGCCCATCGCACATGAAATGAGAGCACTTGACTTTCGACTAGGCATCAAGGGTTAGCACGAAGGTCATGGAACTCGTTGACCTTCATGCCTGTCTCAAACCGGAAGATCCCTTCCATGTGGGACAGTGGGTGGCTGTTGCCCTGAAGGAGCCAAAAGCTGAACAGCTTGTTGTCAAGACTGAGAGATGCGGTGTAAATGAGGGACAAAGGTGAACATATTGGCGAGGCGAACCTGATAGCACCGCCAAGAGGAACAATGGACACAAGGCAGTTGAATGCGCTCCATGATTTAGTATATATATCCCTGACAAGGGCACGTGGAACGTCTGCATTTCTAAGAGTGATGTGAGGTGATATGGATGAGCCATGGATTGAAGGCATACCTGCTTGTCAGCATGCCGATGTATTTCTGCCTCTCACTCAGATCTTGGACAGGATGTGGGAGCACGCTGTAAAGCTGGCTGGGAAGGTAGTGGGGGGCACTGGTAAGAAGAAAAACCATGGGACTGAACGAGAGATTGGCATCGGAGGCTGATGGGATCAGTGAGAGGTATGTTGATAGGTAGTCTGCAGTGAATGACATGATTATAGTATCTTTGACAGATTGAGTAGTGGACTTTCTTGCGGTCCATGCATAGTAATCTTACCAGGTTCAAATCCGTATCTTTCAACAAGATATTGTGAAACGGTTGCAACCCATCACCCACTGCCAGAAACATCAACTTCCCCTAGTCAACCACGAACTCACCATGCCTCTTCTCTGGACCCCATGATGTACTCAATCACCTTGTTGTCCCAATGACCCTGACCACCTTAGGCATACACATTCATACCCGTTATGCACGCCTCTGCTTCACCAACATTTATCCAGGTGCCGGAGATGAGACTGGCAATGAAGCAATTTGAATGCAACCTGTGCAGGCCCATGTCTCAGGAGAAGCCTCGCGGACATGAAGGATCTGCACAGCAATAGGGACGAATTGACACAAGTCCTGATGTGGGCAGCCATGTGGTCTGGTGGCCTTGATGCTGAGAGCATGGGAGTGTCCTGTGCCACAGGAGTGTTTGGTAAAGAAAAGATGTTTGGCAATAACTGGGAGTGCAGCGGTAGTTGTGATTCAAGGGAAGAAAAGCTAGGAACTGGTGTTGATTTCCACCAGATGAGAGCAAGCTAGGGGTGTCACCTGGTGAGCAATCTAAAAAGTTAAAAGAGATCTTGGCACTTTGAGGCCAAAACATGGAAGTGAATCTCACCTGGGCAGTGGCTGCTGGTGCGGCTGGCGCTGAGATGGTTGCCATGCCGGGACAGTGAGTGAGACAGAGGCGGCTGAGATGGCGGGGGCGATGAACAAGGCAAAGATGACAGCAAGATAGGCTGAGGCTGAGAGAGAGGTGGCTGTGGTGGGGGCTGGAGCAGTAGTGATGGCAGGCAAGACTGGTACGATTGGGGCGACTGCTTCAGTGGGCAAAACAGGCAACAATGATGGAAAGGGAGAGGCCATGGAAAGGCAGGTGTGGCAGGGTTGGCAGGTGTGAAGGCTGAGGGTGCAAAGGTGACAGCAGTGGTGATGATGGGAAATGCAGAGGTGATGGTGATGGCAGGCAGGACCAGAACTCGGAGGCGATGTGGGTGAGGGAGAGGGTACAGCAGTGATGGCCGAGGCGATGCCAGGCTGAGGGCTTTCCCACAGCTCTGGGAGCCGTGCACCTTCAGGCTCAAAGGTCTTCGCAGGTGTGGAATAGAACCAGTCATTGTCTGGCCCTCAGGGGTCTTGGTCAGGAGGACCAATTTCCCACTCCCACCAGATTCAGCGGCTGCGACTGCAGGCAACGCATGGCCCTGGGCTGTCGGAAGGCAGGTGGCACACATGATTCAGTGGTCGGCCAGACAGCACCCCTTATACTAGTACTGTGCAACACTGCAAATGCTAGGAAGCCTGCATACCTCAACCTTCAACAAGCAAAGGAAAAGGAATAAGTACTTCCCAGTGTGATTGTTTATGAATGGCCCTTGTGTCAAGGTGGATATATATAAAATATGAGGTACAACCATACAGGACCACAACGGTAACTTCCAGAGGCAGAGTGGCAGACAACTCTCCAAATTGAGCAACCATATCCAAATCTGGCACTTTGAAACGGCTTGAAACTGCAGACAGCAACAGACCACTCTCCAAATTGGGCAACCATATCCAAATCTGGCAGACTAGCACTTCGAAGCAGCTCAAAACAGCTCACGCTGTTTCTGGATGGTTTCAAGCTGTGAGCCATTAATGGCTTAATTTGGCTCAGATGCAGCTCTGGCTCAGCTCCAAGCAGTTTTGAGCCAGACCAGTGACAGCACTAGCCACATGGTCACTCAGCCACCAAGAACCCAAAACAGTGGATGGACTCTCCAAGACTCTTTGCATAACTCATATGACATCATCTAGCTCCAATGATGTCATGGCTGACTGAGCAGCTCCACAATGACCTCATTGGCTCACCAAACACTCCACAGTGACATGTTATTGCCCCACAATGATCAGTAATACCCTTAGTCAGCCATAAGTCTGACACAAGCAAGTTCATGCCCCAAGTGCCCTATTGGATGAAACTAGAGAGTCTAGAATAATCCCTATAGTTCATACTCAGCCCTGTACAAAGTATATAAGCCCCAATGTAGCATGACAGTCATCAGACTATCCATTTGTGATACTCTCCTTCCAAAGTACTCCTCATGTCAAGACTCACTGTTGAACAATCCAGTTCAAGAGTGAGGGAGAAGTTCAAAGACAAGTTGATAGACGTCCAAGACAGTGTGAGCAAGAAGTAGGGTCCACAGCAGTACCAAGTACCAAAGAGGTACAGTTACTGGTAGTATTGAGAAGTTATGCAGGGAAGAGGCCAGAATGATCACAAGGGGACGGTCCTTAAAGGAGTATCCCAGGGATGGAGAGTGCTGTAAACAAATGGACAGTCTGAAGACTGTCCGCTACTTTATTGAGGGCTTATATACTACAAGGGAACTTCTAAATAGGGAACAAGTCGTAACCTTGTTATCAAGCACAATAGATGGATGAGTAAGAAGTCGGGGTATGCTTGGTGAGCATGCTGAGTCATGCTCAGTAAGCTGCTGAGTAAGGAGGTTTATAATGATGAGTAAGGGCCTTTAGAGTCCACGTGTTCACTGCTTAGTGCACATGCAAAGCATCTGTTCCATTTACTGTTAGTTAGTTTAGGGCTGGTCAATTGGGGACTTGGGGTATTTGTCAGTGGAGTAGTGTTGCCTATAAGGCCCCTTATATAGTACTATTAGGGTCTTTTAGAGATGACCCTAATACTTCTATTAAGGTCCTTAGTATTGCCTTATAGTTTGTTCTAAGGTTATTAGAGTTAGTCTAATAACATGTTATAGGTCCCATAGTATCTTCGTTAGTGCCTCTTGTAGAGCACTTTGGGTTGTCATAAAGGGTCCTTAGGAAGCCTATAATACTGTCTTATACTGATAGAAGGGTTGCCACTAAGTAGGGCTTGCTGTATGTCGATTGTGCCAAGAATCACTTGTGCAACAATGTGCGTGCGATATTGTGGACACCTCTACTCACCCCTTTTGTCCATGTGAACAGATGACACCATAGAGGCTGGGTTTCCTCTAATAAGGAAGGGTCCTTCAAGGGCCCTCTCCGGGAAATGGTTCATGGCATTCATCCCCTCTTCATGACCTAGTTGCTCCTGCAACTATGTTATTAGGCTTGGGCATAGTTGGGTACTGTTGGTGAAAGGCCTTTACAGCCTCTTTGGCTTTGACTAGGTTAGATGTGGGCTCCCAAGTGTTCTCTGCTGCAGGGTACCCTTTCCATTGTACTAGGTATTGAATACCTCTATGGTTAGGGGAATGTCTGGATGCTAGAACTTTGTCCACTTCATATTTTTCCTCCCCTTCTATTATAGTAGGCGGGGGTTGTTTGAAGTTGGGACCATGGGCAGTGGTCTCTTTGTATGGTTTAAACAGGGAGTTATGGAAGACAGGGTGTATTCTCCATGTCTTAGGTAGTTCTAGGCATACGTTGACCGGGTATGAGGTGACAACCTTGAAAGGTCCATACCATCGAGGGGCTATCTTAGCTTTTGTCATGAACCATTCTCTGGAGAGGGCCCTTGAAGGACCCTTCCTTATCAGAGGAAACCCAGCCTCTATGGTGTCACCCTGTTCACACGGACAAAAGGGGTGAGTAGAAGTGTCCACAATATTGCGCACCCATTGTTGCGTGAGCAATTCTTGGCACAATCGACATACAGCAAGCCCCACTTAGTGGCAACCCTTTTAGCCATAAAGAACAGTATTATAGCCTCTCTAAGGACCCTTTATGATGACTCTAAGTGCTCTACAAGAGGCACTAACAAGACACTAACAGCCCTACAACATGTTATTAGACTAACTCTAATAACCATAGAACAAACTATAAAGCGATACTAAGGACCTTATTGCCGTTTTCAGCGCACTCGGCGGAGCTTGAATTCCACCCAAATTGGCACAGAAACCCCTTCAAACATGTGGGATGAATATCTCCCTCAAAACAGCTTCAATTCATATGACAATTATTGTCCCTGAATCGCCTGAATGAGGGCTAGGCAGCCCCATTGTTTTCATGAGATTTGAGTGAGAATTGGTGGAGCTGGACTCAAGCCACCTCCACATGTGTATTAGATGAATTACAACTCAAAATCATGGTCTATATCTATTATTTTTCCCTCATGTTGTACCCATGGGCTGTCTTGAGGCAGCCCCATAGTGTTTTTGACTCAAGTGTTGTGGTGTGCAACATTGTTTTCAGTGTGATTGGAGTGACAGCCAGCCACTCATTGCCCCTCTTACCTCTCCATTCTGACCATACACATACCATGCGCCCATGCCCGCTCCAGCCTCCATCCCTACATTGTGCACCATCGCCTCCGCCTCGCCTGCCTTGCCCATCGTCCCTGTGGTTCCCACCTCATCTGCCATTCCTGTCACCTCATTCACCGCCGCCATCCTCGACTCACCAGCCATCATTGCCTCAGCTCCACCTGCCCTCACTGTCCCAGCATTGCCCGCATTTGCCATCATCACCACCTCATCTGTCCCCGCCACCATAGCCTCAGCTGTGACATTGCCTATCACCACTGTCCCCGTCTTAGCCCAACCAGCTCCCGTGCCCTCAGTGTTGCCTGCTATGGCCACTGTCTCAGCTCCATGCACAACCACCATCTCAACCTCGCCCACCGACATTTTAGTGCCACCCGCCACTTCAGCCCTTGCAGCCTCGTCTGCCACCCCCACCTTCGTCTCATCCGCTCCCACGCCCTCAGTCGTCTCGTCGCCCTCAGTCTCATCTGTCACCTTGTCCATTGCCACAGTAGCCTCAGTCGTGCCAGCCACCGACTTCACATCAGTCTCCATCTTAGCCTCACCTGTACTCATCAGTTCAGCCCAGTCCATCATAGCACCAGCATCACCAGCTGCCGCCATCTCCACCCTGCCCTCAACCTCAGCCTTTCCAGTCTCAGCCGCCGCCACCACGCCCCTAGTTTTGCCAGCCATCTCCATCGCCCCAGCTTCAGATCAGTGAACCGCCACCACCACGCTCTTAGCCTTGCCAGCCGCCTTAGTCTCGTCAGCCGCCACCATAGCCTCAGCCTCAGCCACCGACATCTTAGCACCACATGCCGCCGTCTCCACCACCGTCTCACAAGCCACCGCCACCACGCCCTTGTCAGCCACCACCGCCGTCGCCCCTGCATTGCCCTCAGTCGTCGCCTCCGCCCCATCCACCTCCACCGTCGCACCAGCTCAGTCTGCCGCCACCTTCTCAGTCTCAGCCTCAGTCTTCTCAGTCTCAGCCACCACTTTAGTAGTTTCGCGTGACACCAGCACTGCTGCACCGTTGCAACCCCTTGCCACCAGCACCACCCCAGAAGACCAAGAAGGCCTCGGCCACGAACTTAGCCACAACATGCCACAACAGGAGCAGAAGCCGCCACCACAGGAGAAGCAGTCACCGATGCCAACAGCACACTGCATGTCGCCTCCCACATCGCCTCCCCATCCATTCACGCACTCTCGCCCACGTCTGCTGCCAACATCTGCAGTGGAGACGACCCCACCACCACTGCCACAAGACAACAGATCCCACCCCTGCACAAGCCGCCCCACGCATCCTCTTTCTCGAGTCCTCGCCACCTACGTCTCTATCTACGAACTCATGCTCTGTCAAGACACGTACTGCTGATCACTAAGGACTCAGGAGCAGGTGGGCAAGGGTCGGAACAGATGGTATGCGGCGAAGGTGGCGTTGAACAGGAGGACAAGCCAAACGACGAGGAGGTACCAGATGGGGACTGGTAGGTGTTGCAGGAGGCAGAGGCGAAGAGCAGAGGCCAGTGCAGCGAGGGGGCTTTAAACAAGGTGGTCGTTGAAGAGTACCTTGGAGGCGAGGGGAATCTTTAAACTGAGTGGTCACAAGGGAGTACCCAGGAAGATGAGAGTATCACAAATGGACAGTCTGACGACTGCCATACTTCATTGGGGCTTATATACAGTGTACAGGGTCAATTACAAAGAACTGAGACTACTCTAGACTCTTCAGTACCATCCAATAGGACTACAGAGGCATAAACTTGCTTGTGTCAAGTTTCAGGCTTACTGAGCGCATTACTGATCTTTGTGGAGCGATGACATCATTATGATATCGCTGTGGAGTGCTTAGTGAGCCTATGAGGTCACTGTGGAGTTGCTCAGTCAGCCATGATGTCATTGGAGCTGTGATGATGTCAGATGAGTTATGTGATGGTTTCTAAGAGTTTGTGCCACTGTTTCAGGTTCTTGGTGGCTGGGTGATCATGTGGCTGCCACGCGATGATTACCCGATTAGAAAACCGGTGTCTGGTCATGTTATAGTGTCTTTGTAGTAGCGATATCTTGCACTGCAGGAAGGATAGCCCAGAAAACGGAAGGGAGTTGGTAATGCGAAATGAGAGAGATCTCTTTGGAGTGAAATAGGACCATCTTCGGTCAGGGCCTGGCCTTGGTTCATAACATTCATCCCCTCTTTACAGACTTGTTGCTCCTGCAACGGTAGGGACTTGTTTCTTTGGAAGGTGGAGTAGTTTGCATATGAAAAGTCGAAGCTTGTTTGTTCGTGGGGAATTCTTTCTTGTTCTATGGACTGCTTTGGGGATAGCTGTGGTCGACTGAGTGCATGTGATCGCAGGGGTTCTTTGAAATGTTCATTGGTAACAGGGATAAAGGTAGTCGTCGACAGAGGTCATGATGAGAGTTAAATGGTTTAGGGGTTACCCCTGGTGGGAATTGTTTTAAGCGCTTTCGGATATTTCTGATGGAAGTCTTTGACAAGTGATTGCGCTCTTGATAGGTTAGAGGCTGGTTCCCAAGTATTCTCTGCAGCGGTGTATCCTTTCCACTTGACTAGGTATTGGATCCCTTTGCGGTTCGGGGAGAGTCGAGAGTTTAAGACCTGTTCCACTTCGTATTGCTCTTCTCCTTCGATTAGAACCGGTGGTGGGTTTGAGAAGTTAGGGCTGTGGGCAGCGGTTTCACCACCGGTTCTAATCGAAGGAGAAGAGCAATACGAAGTGGAACAGGTCTTAAACTCTCGACTCTCCCCGAACCGCAAAGGGATCCAATACCTAGTCAAGTGGAAAGGATACACCGCTGCAGAGAATACTTGGGAACCAGCCTCTAACCTATCAAGAGCGCAATCACTTGTCAAAGACTTCCATCAGAAATATCCGAAAGCGCTTAAAACAATTCCCACCAGGGGTAACCCCTAAACCATTTAACTCTCATCATGACCTCTTTATCAGGTTTGATCAAGGAGTGGTGAAAAACTGGGTGTATGTTCCAAGACTTTGGTAGTTTGAGGCGAACGTTTACTGGATAGGCAGCAGTGACTTTGAATGGTCCATAGCGTCGAGGGGCTAGTTTTGCTTTTGGGTGGGTGGTTCGTAGATTTGTGGCTTCCAGCCATACTTGATCCCCTTCTTTAAAACGAAATGTGGGGGATTGAGGACCTGATTGCTTCATGATTTCAGTTGCTCGGTTCAGGGAGGCAGCTACTTCTTCTCTGAGCTGGTTTAGTCTCGTTAGTCTTTCTTGGATTGAAGGGAACTTTGATGTAAAGGCAAGTGGCGGGGCAAATGTTGGGTTAAAGCCGTACCAGACCTCAAAAGGGGGTTTGTTCGTAGCACTGTGTTGTCTGGCATTATGTGCAAACTTCATAAAGGGAATTAGTTCTGCCCAATTGTCTGCTTGATGGTTGCAAAATATTCATAGGTATTGTTCTAGTTCTTGGTTACTGTCATTTTCACGTGACCTTGCACTTGCCATTTTTGGATGTCATTTCGAGTGCGAAAATAAAACTGCTATATCTCAACAGTTTCTCAACAAATTGCCTTGAAACTTTGACAGTAGAACCTTATATGTTGTATCTAGGTGCAGCTAAAATATGGGAGCCTAATATTTAGTTCTTGAAATGTCGATTTTTGGGTGGTGACATGAGTGCAAAACTTTGAACTGCCATATCTCAACTGTTTCTGAACCGATTGACTTGAAACTTCAACAGTGGGATCCCATGTACTGTATCTAGGTGCAGCCCAAGAGTTGGGGTCTGATTCTTAGTTTTTGAAGTTTCGGTTTTTGGGTGTGATCTGAGTTTGAAATTTCGATCTGCCATATCTCAACCATTTCTCAATAGATTGCCTTGAAACGTGGACAGTGGGACCTTATATACTGTATCTAGGTGCAGCGAAAATATGGGAGCCTAATATTCAGTTTTTGAAGTTTCGATTTTGGGTGCCGAGCTGCGTGCGAAATTTCGTACTGCCATGTCTCAACCATTTCTTAATGGATTGTCTTGAAACTTGGACAGTGGAACCTCATGCACTGTAGCTAGATGTTTCACTTGTTGGATGTTCACGTTTTGGGGTGCCAACCCCAAGCATGATAATATTACATTATCCCTACAGCTGAATCCATCCATCCATGATATGATATGACTATTACAACTGTACCGCGCAAGAAGGGCACACTTAAGTTCATGGGGCTGGACAAGGACTGAGGGAAGAGTGAAAGAGACAAAATTGAAATGATGATGCGAGGCGTGCGTCGAGGCAGCAATAGGCATCGGCACAGGTACATGTGTGTGTAGCTTCTTCGGTGAGTCTTTGGCCT
Organism: Russula earlei; assembly: GCA_025769875.1. Classification (NCBI taxonomy): domain Eukaryota; kingdom Fungi; phylum Basidiomycota; class Agaricomycetes; order Russulales; family Russulaceae; genus Russula; species Russula earlei. Next base: position 11,540 of record JAGFNK010000664.1, on the reverse strand, counting down.
CGCATGCATGTGGTCACATTGTCGCAAAGGGGGGTGTGCACGTTCTGAGGTGTTGCCATGCGTTGGAACGTGGGCACAGTGCGGGGAAGCAGGAGGGAGGAGTGTGCTTGCATCATGTGTCAAATGTGTCGTCGCGACGTGGTGTTGCCAGGTGTCGGCCATGTTGCTGATATTGGTGCTGCTGCTGTTGCTGTTGTTGATGATCCTGGTGCTGCTGTCATGGCAGAGGCTGAGGCGTGGTCGTTTGAGGCAATGGGGTGGCGAGAGGCAAGGGCGTAGGCGATGGTGTTATGGCAAAGTGTGAGCATCTGAGAGGGTGACTTGCGTGTTGCTCGTGCTGTCATCTTGTGGGCACAGCAACGAGGTCTTTGCCACTGCAGGTGATGGCAGCGCTCGTGGGTGAGGTTGTATGTATGGATGGGGATGCGGTGGAAGGGGAGGAGTGGTGCAGCGTGGTGCTTGCATTGGCAACTTCTCCTGTGGCGACATTGTGGTGGTGGCTGGTGATCTTTCTGCGGGGCGGCGTCGAGGTAATGATGGGCGATGCTGGACATGCGGGAACCGCAGGGACGATGGGAGCAGGCGATGTGAAGGCATGACATTTTGGCAACCATACCCGCTGTTACGGGGCAGGGTGGGGAACGCGGCGGCGTGGGTTTTGCCTGGAGTCGCGTAGAAGCGCGGCTGTGTGCGTGCATACATTGGGCAGCAGAGAGGTGATGTCGTGCCGGGCGGGAGAGCGGGTAAACGCGCGCACGCACCGAGGGGGTCCAGGGGGCGTGATCCATTCGTTGTGAAGGGAAGTAGGATGTTCACATCCTCAGAAAGCGCCGAAGAGTGTCCTGCCGGTTGTTAAGGCTCCAAAGTGCCTTAAATAAGATCAATGGTCATGTCTATAAACACGTCCTACCAATGCAGATATGCTTGAGTCAAGCAAGCAATACTCGTGGAGGGGAAGGAGTGTTAGATCCTTCTAGAGTATGACAACAAGATGAGAGGGGCTCTGCAGACGGGGTAGGAGTCAACTGTTTGGGATTGGCAAACTAAGTCGAGCTTAAGGCTCAACTGCTTCTACTGGAGGCTTTATATAGCCCTACAGGGATAAGGTTCATGCTACTGTAGTACTGGTTGGTGCTATAGAAGCAAAAGGCGGCTCATAGAAGCGAGGTTGCTTCTATGTAAACGATCTCGGTGCTGGAAGCATTAAGTGCTTCCCCAATCAAGGAATCGACGTACGTGGCGGTACAGGAACATCTGGGACAGAAGCAATGCTACTCATTGCTTCTTCAGTACATCTTCTGAAAGATACGATCAACGCGCTCCGAATGTGATATCAACGAACATAGACGATCAAGATCTGACGCACGCATAATGCAAACAGTGCAGTCCTTAGTTCAGGTGTTCCGGCATCTTCCGGACCCCAAACCACTTCGGTAACACCGGTGAGAAGGGATGAGCGCGACATGTCCACAGCGACGTCACTCAGAGGTGCCTTGGACTCCGATGTTGAGGATGCAAGAAGTAGACCTGTCTCTTCAAAGGTCTCCCGGATTGCCGTCATTTGATACAAATCATCCTGCTTCCTGTTGCGGTTGCCTCCAGGAGAGACCTGGGTGATATGGACTGGGGGTGGGATCAGCCAAAGGTATGCGCACGATGTCACCACCACTTGGATAAGCAATATGTAGATTCAAATAGTGTGAGAATGTGCGAGTAAGCACTCCAAGTGCTAGCATGCACAAGCAAAAAGAAAATCCGGAACCACAATTGCGAATACGAGACTACAGATAGGAAAACAAGAGAGAGACAAGCGATCCGACTTATTCCTACATAGGTCCCCTGGTGCTTTCCTTATAGCTCATCCCTTCTCACCGGCAGGACACTCTTGGCGCTTTCTGAGGATGTGAACATCCTACTTCCCTTCACGACGAATGGATCACGCCCCCTGGACCCCCTCGGTGCGTGCGCGTGTTTACCCGCTCTCCCTCCCGGCACGACATCACCTCTCTGCTGCCCAACGTATCCGCGCACACAGCCGCGCTTCTATGCGACTCCAGGCAAAACCCACGCCGCCGCGTTCCCCACCCTGCCCCATAACAGCGGGTACGGTTGCCAAAATGTCATGCCTTCACATCGCCCGCTCCCATTGTCCCTGCGGTTCCCGCACGTCCAGCATCGCCCATCATTACCTCGACGCCGCCCCGCAGAAAGATCACCAGCCACCACCACAATGTCGCCACAGGAGAAGTCGCCAATGCAAGCACCACGCCGCACCACTCCTCCCCTTCCACCGCATCCCCATCCATACGTACAACCTCACCCACGAGCGCTGCCATCACCTGCAGTGGCAAAGACCTCATCGCCGCGCCCACAAGATGACAGCACGAGCAACATGCAAGTCACCCTCTCAGATGCTCACACTTTGCCATAACACCATCGCCTACGCCCTTGCCTCTCGCCACCCCATTGCCTCAAACGACCACGCCTCAGCCTCTGCCATGACAGCAGCACCAGGATCATCAACAACAGCAACAGCAGCAGCACCAATATCAGCAACATGGCCGACACCTGGCAACACCACGTCGCGACGACACATTTGACACATGATGCAAGCACACTCCTCCCTCCTGCTTCCCCGCACTGTGCCCGCGTTCCAACACATGGCAACACCTCAGAACGTGCACACCCCCCTTTGCGATGATGTGACCACACGCGCGTGAGGCCGAAGACTCACTGAAGAAGCTACACGCACATGTACCTGTGCCGATGCCTATTGCTGCCTCGACGCACGCCTCGCATCATCGTTTTAATTTTGTCTCTTTCACTCTTCCCTCAGTCCTTGTCCAGCCCCATGAACTTAAGTGTGCCCTTCTCGCGCAGTACAGTTGTAATAGTCATATCATATCATGGATGGATGGATTCAGCTGTAGGGATAATGTAATATTATCATGCTTGGGGTTGGCACCCCAAAACGTGAACATCCAACAAGTGAAACATCTAGCTACAGTGCATGAGGTTCCACTGTCCAAGTTTCAAGACAATCCATTGAGAAATGGTTGAGACATGGCAGTACGAAATTTCGCACGCACCTTGGCACCCAAAAATCGAAACTTCAAAAACTGAATATTAGGCTCCCATATTTTCGCTGCACCTAGATACAGTATATAAGGTCCCACTGTCCACGTTTCAAGGCAATCTATTGAGAAATGGTTGAGATATGGCAGATCGAAATTTCAAACTCAGATCACACCCAAAAACCGAAACTTCAAAAACTAAGAATCAGACCCCAACTCTTGGGCTGCACCTAGATACAGTACATGGGATCCCACTGTTGAAGTTTCAAGTCAATCGGTTCAGAAACAGTTGAGATATGGCAGTTCAAAGTTTTGCACTCATGTCACCACCCAAAAATCGACATTTCAAGAACTAAATATTAGGCTCCCATATTTTAGCTGCACCTAGATACAACATATAAGGTTCTACTGTCAAAGTTTCAAGGCAATCTGTTGAGAAACTGTTGAGATATAGCAGTTTTATTTTCGCACTTGAAATGACATCCAAAAATGGCAAGTGCAAGGTCACATGAAAACGACAGTAAAGCATTTGATGTTGCACTTTTGCTTCTTTTGAGCTTTGGCCACAAATGCTTCATCATTGTCTGATTTGTCTGTTCTTAGCATGTGTTTGTCATATTCATCTATGATGAGGTGGGTGGTGGATGTTGGGGTGATGTCCTTCCCAGCAATGTCAGCAGTGGTGGAAATGGCATCAAGGGCACCATCATAAGACTCAGGTAATGACCCCATAATGATATTGGCATAGTGCTTGTTGCTAATGCTCTCACCCATGGCAGCTAACTGCTCATGCATACCTGTGAGTGCTTGTGCACATTGTTGTCTTCTCTGCAGCACATTTTCTGGAGTTTTTGCCCCAGATCTACCAGTAAATTTCTAGATCTTCCTTCAAAGATACCCTTTAGTTCATCCCACACATCCTTCACACAGGTGCCACTCTTAATGTAGTTGAACACTGTGTTAGGCACAGATGTTGCAATCATGTGCTTGACTGTGGCTTTGTCCAACTTCCAATGCATCTCAGGGGGCACACCCCTGATACTTCCAGCATCTCTGAATGCCTGAGTACATGATGTGGAAGAGAGGTGTTCTTCCATGCCATGGGTATTTAATGCTCATGTCATTTGGTCATGATAGGTGACCCAATTTGCCCCATCTGCTGCCAGCTTTATAATAGGTGTGACAACTCACTGTTGAACAATCCAGTTCAAGAGTGAGACAGGAGCTCAGAGACAAGTAGACTGAATTCAAGGATGAAGTTGGCAAAGAGCACAGTCCAAACAAGTAACAAGTACCAGAGTGGGACTGGTACTGGTTGTGAGAGATGATCATGGAAGGAGAGAGCCAGGGTGCACTAGATAGGGCAGTCCTAAGGGATTACCCTCAGTAATAGAGTGCCACAAATCAAATGGACAGTCTGAAGACTGTCTGCTACTTTATTGAGTGCTTACATACTACAAGGGAACTGCTAAATAGGGAACAAGTCATAACCTTGTTATCAAGCAATGTTGGCAGATGAGTAAAAAGTTGGAGTACACTTACTGAGCATGCTCAGTCATGCTCAGTAAGCTGCTGAGTAAGGAGACTCATATTGATGAGTAAGAGCCTTTTAATGTCCAATGTGTTCACTGCTTAGTACATGTGCAAAGCACTTGGTTCATTTACTGTTAGTTAGTTTAGGGCTGGTCATCTGAGGACTGGTGGTTTTGTCCAGGGAATAGAGTTGTCCATAAGGCCCCTTATACAGTCCTATTAGGGTCTTTGTTAGTGTCCATTGTAGAGCACCTTGAGTTGTCCTAAAGGGTCTTTAGGAAGCCTATAATACTGTCTTATATTGCTAGAAGGGTTGCCACTAAGTAGGGCTTGTTGTATCTCGATTGTGCCTAGAATCAATCACACAACAATTTGTGCACAATATTGTGGACACCTCTACTCACACCTTTTGCTCATGTGAACAGAGTGGCATCATAGAGGCTAGGTTTCCTCTAATAAGGAAGGGTCCTTCAAGGGCCCTCTCCAGGAAATGGTTCATGACAATAGGAGTTCTAAAGTTGTCACTCATGATGCTTGGATAACACAAGGTAAGTGCTAAATGAAAGTCTGAGGGTGTGACAATCACCACATGGGAGCAGAGAGCAGGATGTGGCACATGAAGGGGATTTGAGGAAAACACAATTCTCTTCCTTTTTGTTGGCTTGTTTTTCAAGCCTTTAAGTACATCTTCATGTGTATGGCATTTGTAAATACTGGTAGTTAATTTTATGAGACAGTTATGAAAGATTTTGGGAGTCAAGTGAGCAATATTGCCTTTGTGGCCTTTAGCCACAGCATTGAGCTTGCACTTGGTGGGCTCCACAATGTCCTCTAGACATTTTGACTTGAAGCCATATCTGAGACATTTAAATAAATTTCTTTTGGCTTTTTAACTTTTAGCATGGGTGATTGGAAACAAATGAGATGTGCACAGGATTGAGGTGAGGGACCATTCAGGGCAACTTTCCCTCACAAAGGAGTTTCCAAAAGTTCTATTCTGGGCCCTTTCAGGTCCTGAGGCATAGCACATCATACCATAAAGGCACTTCACATGTAAAATCCTACCTCTCCCTCACTATGACACCATGACCTTTGGGAAACCAGCCCAATGTAAAATGTCATCAATAGATAAGATAAACAAGTGAACTGTAGAGGATGTACCACATCACCCAGCCCTTCATTGTCCAAGCTTGGCGCAGTGCAGGCCAAGCTGCAAGCGTGCAAGACACATCTGGCCGTGAAAGAAAGGGAGCTGGATGAACTCCAGGTCTCCACCATTCCTCGCGGTCTTGAAGTGAGGTGCAAAGCTATGGTGGAATGTGGCTGGAACTGGGGCGAAAGGGGCAAGGAGGGTCTCTGTGCCCTTAAGGGGATTGAGACTGCCCCCCCTGAATGTCCTCAATGGTTAGTTGTGTCGCTTCGTTCTCTCTTTCCAAGCTGGCAGGGGGCTTCCATGCATGCGTTCCCTTTTCTTTCTGACAAATTCAAATTGTCCCTTGGCACCTGTCAGGACGCGTTGGGCATGTCTTGACACTTGTGCACTCCCCACGCATCATTACGCATGCACAGAGTGCTATTCTTCATCTTTGTCTCGTGCTGTCCTCTCTTGTTTTGTTCCTGAGCTCAGCATGCCCTCACAGCATCTTCGCACAGGCTTCTCTCAGATCCCAACCACCAACCAAGCTCTGACCTTTCTTCCATAGGCCCTTCCCAATCAGCTGGTGTGGCAAACACGCTGCCCGGAGCAAGCATGGACTCAAACGCGATTCCACGACCACCTTCGCCATGGAGGTTATATTCCGTTATTGGTGGCAGTGTGCGCACGGTCAACAAGCCACTGACTGTGCTATTGCTGTCTGCAGACACAGAGGGCAGACCAGTGTTCGCGCGGTCCCACACTGCATGATTTTCTCATGTGACACCTTCCACAAGCACCATGAGCGACATCTGGCCGGACCCTGCGCACCCCACGTTGGCATGCAGTGGTGGAGGAGGTGCACTGGTATGAGTGAGAGATTTGGTCTTCTGGTGGTGAACAAGCGAGTCGGTACACCCTACACTAGCTCCAAGCGTAGGCCACGATGAAGGCAAGCCAGTTGCTTGTGCCAGGCAGCGTGCTCGCCACACCATCACCAGCAGCCTCATCTACCCCACAACACCCCTCATTGCTTCCGCCTCCAGCCCGCATGTCAATGCCTGTAACACCCCCAGGCAAGGCGCCATTGATCCCCTTGTGCAGTGCACTTCGGAACTACTCACCTCCACCCACTCAGGCTCGCAATGGAAAGGATCGCAGTGACAATGAGAGGAGCGACAGCGGGTCGGTTGCATGTGTTCTGCACAGTTTGTGAAATGCCCAAAGAAGAGCTGGCGGCGCCAGCACGGGTGGCTGTACTCACACCGCCTGCATCATCGTCCACCCTAGCTGTCCCGGGACAAGACAGGTCGGATGTGAGCATGTCGACGATCTCAGCGAATGGCGGCCCAATGCGGCACAAATTGATTAGGGTGTGGCTTCAGCCAACATTCTTGCCCACACCACCCATGCTGGATGAGGATGAGGACGAGACGTGGGAGCATAGTGGGTGGCCGGCACCCCTGCATAGTAGCTCTGGCACTCGTGGCGGCCGCATGGCGAATGGTAGGAATCATCATGACAACAGCTTGGACGATGCCTCAACGGGGAGGCGAGTTGGCATGGGAGGAATGGACATGATCGGGATTTGTGGGCGGACTCGAGCAATGAGGACAAGGAGTATGTGAAAGCGCAGAAGCTGTTGACTCGGGCGAGCAAGAAACGGTGGTGAGCTGTCGGTTTTCTTGTTGTAGAGATGTTTTCCATGATGATGTAGGTTGAACATGACCACATCTTTGTAAGCTACTATATATGGAAATGTCATAGTGGGGGAGAGGTGTGAGAGCTGGTGTCTGGCTTTCCACAAACTGTCCACATGGCACAGCAGTTGTGACCAGATCCCGAGCCCCACTGAATGTCTTTCGAGCCTTTCACAAACAGGGCATGGGTGCCCTCGTAGCGTCATCTCACAGACATTCATGGCTGCCTCCACCCTACCTACCGGCCCTCCCAAGCCACCAGCATGGATACGAACGACGACATGCACCCACGCCATTCTTTTTCTGACACCTCACATCCACGCGTGCGCCCATGGACAAGCCATCACACAACCATCCAATGACCATCAAGGACCCTGCACGGAGAGCGCTACTCTTCTACCATCTCGTCCCGCCCCAACGCCGCTCTTGGACACCCACCCGGTCTTCGCCGTCTCCCTCCTGTCGGACCCACCGCCATCCTCTGCGTCGAGCACCGTTCTCGGCTGGCTCCCTGAAGAGATGCCCGGGAACGACCGCGATGCGGGCCTGAACAACTTTGTGGCAAATCGTGCGTGGCTAAAACTCTCCCTCTCACACCTTGGCTTGACTTGACATTCTCGGGCCTGCAGCGTCACTGACGGTCGTCCACCTGCGTGAGGTCTCATCATAGCTCACTTCCTGCCCCTCCTTCACGAGGCGATATCTGAGGGACTCACGGAGGGCGTCGACGACATCCAAGCAGTCAGCGCACTGCAGCTCGGCAACGGCTGGATGCATATACATGGTATGTCCCACCTTGCATACCCTTTTGCCAACAATTTGCAGACGCTTCTTACCCCCTTTTCCTTTCACGCATGACGTGACGCAGATGAACGCAACATTCCACCCTTGAATCGCATTGGTGATCCGGACAACATTCTCGCCTCCGTCTGTGTGGAAGATGGGAAGGCAAGTCTTTCCAATGTCTCTCGTCTGGCCTATTGACAACCATTCGCAGATTCTCCCAGAGACATACCAGGCCATGCCCTCATATCGACTTTGCACCGTGCGTGGTGTCACCCAGCTCACTGAAGGGCTGGCATCCAAGCTCCAAGGCCTTTTAGAAAAGCACACCTGAGAGGAGAGTGGGACGGTAAATATGTACCCTACACTTTTGGGAAGAGAATGTTGCTCGCATGCAAATTGATGTCAATGTGAGTTCTGTCCAATCGTGTAGTCATAGGTCCTCATATACCACGTCTGATAGGTTGGGTTAAAAGTATACATACATTATATCTTACACTGACTAGAGTTTATCGCCTGTACCAGCTAGCATGCCCTGTGATGGCCTTCAGAGTGGTGTACTGGCACTGCCAGGGGAAAGATGAGCTTTTTCAGCAGGCATGTGCGCATTCCAGGCCAACTGCATGCATCTAATGTATCTAAACTTACTGATATTCATGCCTCACCCCATCAGAGGGAGGTAGCAGGTAAACTTTGAAGCTCAATGTGCTCAATGTGTGTGATCAGACATGATTTCGTCAATGTTGGAATTGTTCCCAGGAAAGTGACTCCAAGATACGTCCACACATAGGTAACAAGTGTGAACACAACTACAGAACAAAGTAAGTGGGACGTCTGCATCCCCTTTAGTTGGACAAATCAGCAACTGTATGTCTCATGCCCTCGCCTCGAACCTTCTTTTGTGTGCACTGACCTTTGCCGTGATCACACCTCATTCTCATTGTCCTCGCACTCGGTTTCTTGACTCTGTAGTACGCTCTCCAAATATGTATTTCTGGGTGCTCACCTCAGCTCCGCCGAACGCCCTGCATATTATGTTAAGATCTGACAGATCTTAGTACCGACTCTTCTTGCAAAAGAGTTGCTTGATATAGTTCAAGCACTAGACTTCGAACCCTTTGATATTATCTCAGGAAGATTGAATGTAGAAAAGAGAGGGGCCTCTTTTGGTTAGAGTCTGCACTTATAGTTTTGTTTAGATCAATTGACAAGATGATTATCTTGTAGGAAAGTGTAAGTCGAGCGTAAGGCTTGACTTCTTGGTACCACAGACTATTTATACAATATCTCAATAACTACTGATCCGATTCGTACGAAACTCAGGGTGTACATAGCTGAGAACCAGTAGTATCCAGAGTGTTGGAAATGACTCACGCGTGAGTCATTCTTTCCTAGTATCAGTAAGCAATCAGTAATCAATCAGTAAGCAATCAGTAAGCAATCAGTAAGCCGATCAGTAAGCAATCACTAAGCCAGATTGATAAGCGGACACATGAGTAATCACAGACGAGTCAGCAGAAATAGATGACAGTTCGAGAATCAAGAGAATCATAACATATTACCAGTACGGGAGTGAATTAGACATGCGGTATGAATGAAGTCCAATGTACGGTGCGGTATGCTGCAGAAGGAAGCGATCTTATGGCAACAGGGACTGGCCAGCTTGTTATGCTGGCCTGTCCCTGTTTCTGACGTGAAGATGCCACACATTTGTAAGCATCTGAGTGAGAAAAGTGATCAAGGACCCCAGAGACTCTATTTTTTTTTCACCATTGTACCAATTTTTGAAGCGGAAATCACATCATGGTTATATTGACGCTCACTTGTCCAACCCATGCCACAGGGAAACCAACACAAACCATTGCATATGTGATTCAGGACCCTATTTCCCAATCTCAATTGATATTCTCTTTAGCTCCTGATGAGGACCTTCATCCACTGGTTGAGTATTACTGGCATCTAGGTTTCTCAGATCAAAGTGTTGTTGCACATGTTCTGGATCACTTCGATAAATCTCAGTATGGCTTTAGGTAATATCTATTGGCACCCTTTTTCAACCATGTTGTGAGACTGAAATTTTGAAGTGTCAAGTCCTTACAGCGAGTCCGCATGAAACTTGGATTGAGGGGAACTTGACAACAACAAGCAAGTTTTGAAACAATTGCCCCATTTGTACAAGAAATTAGAGAACGATTTCCAACAATGGGTGCGAGGCAAATGGTAACCACATTGCGCCAGGATTATAGCCTGAAGGTGCCCAAGTACGTGGCACATTTCCATTGGTCTGTATTCTTGACAAGACCCAGTAGAGCAACCATTGCACGGTTTCTGAAAGGGATGGAGCTGGAGGCTGTTGAACTTCGGAAAGCATGGAGGTTTCGACGAAAGCGGTTTTGGTCAGCTGGTGTCATGGATATATTGACCATTGATCAACATGATAAGTGGAAATGGTTTGGTTTATGGCTGCACATTGGTCTCAATCCATTCCCAGGCCACATTGCATGGTTGAAGATCTGGTGGTGCAATCACAATCCCTGACTAATTAATAGTTATTATATTGAAGCAGGGCGTAAAATTGGAGGTAAGTCTGTGGTGTCGGTCAGTGACTGTTGCTGAAGTGCCCTTGATGACCAGGTATCCCCCTTATCACACAGAGTGACTGTGGAACAGAAAACAATGTTGTTGCAAACTGCCACACTGTTACACGTCATTGGCTAGATCCCTCCTTGGTTGGCACACTACAGCATCGCTGGTGTGTCAAGAAGACAAATATCAAGCCTGAAATTGCCTGGTCTCAGTTGCATCGCCAATTCACACTGGGCTTTGAAAGTCACCTTGATTTTGGATATAACAATGGACTATATAACCCCGATGACCCACTCAAAAAGTAATACTAAGAGTTCCTATTGCGTATAATGGCTGTTGATGAGATCATTCTTTCCAGACTTGTTTTCCACTGGCTTGCAATTCCGTGGCTTCAAGCTGAGCTTGGTGCATGGACATGGCGGTTCAACTCCAGTCCTCGACGTGCTGACAAGCACAAGCTCTTGCCTCAAGGTATCCCCAATATAATTCACACAAAGCCACATTTGTATGGATCCCAAGATTTTAAGGTGTGCTGAGATTGATTCCATCTGGTACATCACATGAACTGAGGAAATAATCAAGGTTGTTGTATCTTCGGATATCTTTGACAAAATGGAGCAGGAATGGGTACAACCCCATAGTCCTGTATTCCAGCTAGTTCCACCAACTTTTGCCAAACAAATAACAATGTTGTATCAGACAATGGGTGAACCTGCCGTGTCATGCCTC
>JAGFNK010000663.1:0-26960 GCA_025769875.1 Russula earlei | reverse complement strand
TTGATCTGCATTGTGGTGAATCCGCGCCGGTTCCGCTGGGAAAGACGATTACAATACTCTGTTGCTTGTTTTTCGGGATACACGATTGAGTGGGAGGGTGCGTGATTGATCGTCGTAGTTGAGGGCTAACGCGCACAATCCTAACAAATTCACGCGCCTGCAGCACGAGAGATGAAGTGACTGCCCTTCTAGCTACTTTTGTGCTAATGACCCTGAATATGTAGCTAATACACCGAAGGAGAAGGAAGATACAAGGCGTATCGATTCTGACAGAACCCAAGTACAGTGCCTGCAGCGCCTTTCGAAGACGAAGGTCCTCAAAGATGGGTATGTATCTATACGCATCAGATCTCAGGACAGGACGTCCGTTAGTCTGAGCGCTGGACACCTCAGGGCTTTCCTCCGGACTGAGGGCTTCGAATAGATCGAATTCAGGGGGAGACGGAAATTTTAAAGGGGTCATCGTCTCAGTATGCCCCATTTGGGCGTTCAACTGGAACTCTACCGGAGTGACCATTCTGCTGTCACGGCGACTCTCGTGGTCATGGGCTTCCTTTTTGCGTTGAGGCGTTATCGCGTTCCCTCGCAGACCTTGCATCCTAAGGGGCTAATGACCGTAAATGAGAGCTACCGCTGTTCTCGTGACGTGGTAAGCGAATGAGTCGATATTTTTGGCCCGCAAGCTCGCCTCAAACCAATCACGAGCTTCCGCCCAACGTCCGTCACTTCAATCAGGGACACTCATCCGGCAGTATTCCCGCTTGATCTTGACCAAAGGATCCCCTGAAGTGACGATGCATCTGTGGCACCGCCACGAACCTAGAGCTGCACAGCATAATGTTGCCTGTGCCTACTCCGAACCCGCAAAAAAGAACACGCCAGTCGCTAACGTGAAGTGCCGTGCCGGGGTGGGTACTGCGTTCGTGACGGCTGTGGTCTCAGGTCCGTGGAGGTCACGGCCATACGTGTATCGGCTGAGGATGACAACGCGTACAGGGATAGTACATGGGCCTGCCGGCTCACGCCACTCTCACAACTGCGTCTTCAACTCGACGCTACGCGGCAGTCCCGGTGTTCTCAAGGTCCGGTGGATGGAGCGCCGCGATAGCATAAAGACGGCGTCTACGTGCGTGCAGTAGCGAATATCATACCCAGACTCGGATATTAGGTCTCGCGATCGCTGATGTTGAGATCGAACGCCAATAAACTGCCCCCGACGCCACATAGTACCCCCTACGCATGTACTGATGGGCCCCACCTGTAGGCACCCGCTTGGAGCCGAGGACTCGCATAACTTTTTCCGCGTGCCTGCTGCGCCTGTGGACGCTCTGGCGGGCGCTTATCCGTTCCTTGCCTAACCACCGGCAGCAACGCGCACGCGACAAATTGAGCAAGTATTCCGCCCACGCGCCTCATCGGTTTTTTTTGTTGCGTCTGAACCATCCATCTCCTACGTGTCCCCAGTACGCGATACGCGACTCTGTCATGTGTCGGGATGATCACGACCTTGGCGCCCGACCCCCATACGTCCCAAATCTCTCAATCGCGATCTAAAGTCACCCAGCGCGACGCGGCCATACCCATGGGCCTAAACATAATCAAGCCACAGTACCGAATGACTACTACTGTATGTTGTTGGCGCCCAGTCTCATATATATCTCATAAGCTGGTTCCCTACTGTCGTAACCACGATCACCTGTCGCCATTGTTCAACAGTTTAACCCAATTTCAACGAACAGGCCACGGTTTATCCCAGCCGCGGCCATGATCGCATGACAATAGAACCGACGCGAACTTTGCCAACCAGAGAAGGATCGCGAGCCGGCCGTCCCTCGTCAATACGTCACCGCCAACCTCACAGAGAAACGCTTTGAGTTCAAGTTGTTCACTTGTTCAGCCGCTGCCTCGCGATCAACGGCAGTAGCGCCCAACGCGATCACCACATGGGTTGGGCGTGGCCTTGATCCTTCGGGGCAACAGTAACTAGGAGGAAACGAGGCAGTCTACGTTCAGAAACCCAATCAGCGCATGGGCACGCAGTAGGACCGCGCGAAAAACACCCAATTGAACAGCCGTTACATTAATCAGCAGCAAAATGGACGGTCCCCCCCCCTTTTAGACCGATCAAAGCGACACAGTGGTCAGCTCGTACAGGGAACACGCAAGCCAACATGGGGCCAAGATACGATCACCCCAACAACGCCACAGGTACTACGTAGTGGTATTGTGGCCGCCGCTGAGTCGGACTTTTTTTTTTGATTATTATCTTGTCTTTTGTTTCTTCGTGCACGCGAGCCAGAACGCTGGTCGTCAAGTTGAGAAGCGCCTGCATGGCAAGGAAAAAAAGGACGGCACGGGCATGAATCACCTTGATTAAAGAGAAGAGCTCCAACACCGGGGGATCTGGACCGCGCGGCGCCCGGCGGTGACCGAGCGTTGGTACTCTTACCGGACATTGGCCGGGGCTGGCGGCGGCAGACTGAACCTGTTCAGGTGTTCAGGTGGTTTGGTTTGAATCTGACTGACCCATTCACCGCCAGTAACGAGTCGCAGTCGATCTAGACGTGCTCGTATCCCGCCAAGACAAAATAGTGCGCGTAAGTGATCAACACGAGGATCAGACAATGGAGGGTTCGGCCGCGGCGTGGGAGGGGAGCAACAGGCTCTACTATTCTACAGAGCCGGCGAGTTGCTGGCCTGGCCCGAACTCAGTCCGGTCAGGGTCGTCAGGCCCCACCCCACCCAATTCATCAGCCTGAGGCATACGCGTGCATCAGCGGTCATCGCCCATCCGTTCATGATCATCAAATCAACGAGGCATCGTGCCTCCTTGAGGGTGAGTAACGCGTGCCGAGAGAAGAAGTCATCGTCGCCGTACAATTACGATCCGCCCGTCTACTGTAGTAGCACGGGCTCAGGCTTCAGCCAGTGGATCGGATTCACGCAGCCGGCTGCCGTCACCTTTGCTTTCGCGATTGCGGTCGCATAGCATTGAAGATGTGGAGCTGCTTGCCTCATGTCCTCTTGTTCCCCGTGAGCGAAGCCCAGATCCGAGCGCGATCATTTAGACTCGGAGTACGCCCGTAGCGCCTACAACCAGCGGCGGAAAGAAGCTCGAGCGTGTGTTGATGGGGACGGAGGTAATTGAAACTTCTGTATTAGTGTAATAGTATGAATTAGCACATGTACAAGAAGCAGGAGACAGAAAAAAAGGTGGATTGTTTGGTAATGTAATAATGCATTGATTACATGTCGTTCGTTTCAACCTCATTTGGCGCCCTATTGAAAATAGGTGCGTCCGATATGACCTCCCGTGGGGGAGAGGGGTTCGGCTCTGCTCGGACTACAACAGAGGTTACGGGAGAGGCTCCCGACTGCTCGAGAGCCGGTTGAGGTGGATATAGACGTCCGTGCCGAAACCGTCCATGGAGATGAGGCGGAGGTCACCCCCAAAGTATCGCGCGTACAGCCGGGAGAGCGGGAGGCCGTAGCCGAAGCCCGCCATGGGCGCATGGAAGTCGCTCGCTTGAAAGTTCTGGTCTATCTGCTGACCCTCCATTGTGGTGTACATGTAGGTCCAGATGAGCGGAATTGCGCTGCGCGCGATGCCGCCGCCCTCGTCCGAGATCTTGATCGTGATGTCCTCCTTGCCCTCGACGACGATCACCTTGATCGGGGGGATGGCGTCCTCCTTCTCATGCCCATACCGCTCGACGACTGCGCGTAGCGAATTCTTGAGCAGTTCAAAACAGATGTGCGACAGGTGGCCCGGCACGTATGCAAAGTGCAAGTCATCCGGACAAATCAGCTGCACGGGTGGGCCCTTGAACATCCCATAGTGCTCCTCGCAGACAAACCTCGCATTCTCGATGGCCTCGTGGACAATATCGTGCACGTTCTATACGGACGCGTGGGTTTTGTGTGAGACCGCAATGAAGTCGTATGAATCTCATGGTGCGGGAGTTCACTCACGGCACGCGTACAGATGATCCCTACGTAGTCTGGGTGGGGACCCAGAGTATTAAGCGCCACGTCTACGCCAGGAGTGTGAGAGCCAGGCACGGCTGTAAGGCGACGATGGACCTACGCTGGCCAATCAAGAACCGGATGCCGATCCGAGACAAATAGAAGCGGTCGAGCCAAGCTTGGACGTCCAGTCCAATGCTTTGTGTCTTTCGGTTCTGCTTCCATTCGAGCACGCCCTGTGCGACGGTTGTTACTGTGGGGTCATGACGCCTCTTGATTGCCTCGAGCGTCTGGGTGAAACGCTTGTTGTAGTCGTGAACCTCCGGTGGCCACTCGAGTTTCGTAGTACCTGCATAATACCTGGAATCGCGGCGGGGCCACGACCATTCATCAGTCATTTCATAATAAGGGTTGATATCGCCGACCGTTTCTCAATAGGGATTCGGAGCCGGCCGGGGTTGGGACCGTTGAAATTCCCATTACCATCGCCACTGCGACCGAACGAGTTGTACTTGAATGATAGGTTCGGCGTCGACACGGGGAGCGAGATATCGCTTTGGTTCAATGCGGTGCGGATATCTGGCGGGAGAGAGATGGAAGGAAAATCGATCAGTTCCTAAGGTGGGTCTATTAATCTCGGACAGGATGGGGCATTGAAACGGAGCAGAATGTGGTCACGGACCTCAAAAGACTGCGCGTACCAGTTCTTAACCTTCTCGATAGATGGCATGTTACTCAAGCTGTGCGGAAGGTCGTCGAGTTCCTTGGCCCGATGGGCCAGTCGCACCGGGAGCTCCTCTATGGTGCGAGGGAAATGAGGTCAGACGTGACAGGGGCCTTTAGCACGTACCGAGCAAGAACTGACTGCCTCGGAAGAGGGTGCCTTGACTGGGATTTTGACCAAACTGGACCATTTGTTGTAAAGACACTGAAGGTTGGATGAGAGGGAGATTTCGAGTAGGCAACGGCACTGACCACCGGTCTGAGGGAATGAGGCAAAGTGATGAATCTTGTCCCAGAGTGCCGAGGATATCCTGAACGAGGTCATGATCGTAGCTTACGATGGCCAAGACGAGGACGGGGCTGGCCCCACTGTGGGCCGACGAAAGCGGAGAGCGCATGAAAAATTTCACGTGCTGACAGCAGCTCTCTTTGCGCTCACAATTAATGGCGATGGCGATGGCGATGGCGATGTCGATGGCGATGCATTGGCACGGCTCTCAGCACCCCGGCTACGGTATATACAGTGATGCCATCGCCCACATTTTCCTCGGTTTCATGCCATCAAATGTAATCCCATATCGCAACAACTACCGCGCCCGACCTTTTTGTCATTGTCAAACGGCCACGATGACCAGGTGATCTCTTTGCCCATTTGCGCTCTAGTCCCTTTTAGATCTCTCCCCCATTCATCTTCGGACGGAAGGGGTCCACCATTACGTCTCGCGTGGCCCATAGACGCCGGCATTTCGCTCAAGCAGAGCCGATCAGCCGTGTCTTTGGAGGCTCGCGAACCAGAGCCAGAGATCGGTCTTGTTTTGATTTCCACATCACAAGAGCCGAGGACCGGTCAATTCAAACTGATGCAGGCGCTGGGCATAGGTGCCTAATGCCTATTGTGTTCCTCCCTTCCTCCTTGGACAACGCTCGCACCAACGCTTAGCCATAATGGTTATAAGGACTCCTCCCCCACCCCCGCCCTTATTGTTCTCTCCTCGTTATTTTCCTACAA
Source organism: Russula earlei (assembly GCA_025769875.1). Classification (NCBI taxonomy): domain Eukaryota; kingdom Fungi; phylum Basidiomycota; class Agaricomycetes; order Russulales; family Russulaceae; genus Russula; species Russula earlei. The sequence continues at coordinate 21,262 of JAGFNK010000663.1, read as the reverse complement.
CCACTCACCCTTTCTCGTCTCTTCCTTTCACCTTTCCCTTTCCACTTATCCTTTTCACCTGCCTCTTTCACTCTTCGTCATCTCTTTGCCGGTGTGCGCTACTTGGACGTCTGGAAGCCTAGACCTCTGCGTGCCTGCACGTTACCAATAACGTCCCCTCGCCCATCGCCTTCCCTTATCATGAGCGTATTTGAAGCCGACTACTCGAACCTCTTCGCCGCCGGACTTCGCGTCATCCAGTCGAAAAGCAAGGGACGGAGATCGTCGCCCGACTCGCCGCTCTGCTCTCCCGTTCCATCGTCCACCGCCACGACCGAACATGATCAAGGTCTCACTCCGTCAAGCGGACCCTCCTCATCTTGGAGGACTTTTCACTTCCCCACAAGGTTATGGCGCCGCACGTCACCGCGGAATGACAAGCGTTCATCCGCGGGCCCCGACCTGACAACCGCGAAAGAGGCCGAGTCTAAGCACGCACGCCGGCGGTCGATGCCAAATGGCATCGGCGAGGAGAGCGTGCTGGACGTGCGGATATGGAGAGCACGCGTATCGAACGCAATCCCATTTGTCGAGTGAGTTCCCCTTGCTGCACCTATCCCTACATCCCCTCTTATCTCTTATCTGCAGGGAGGATGAGTGCGTCGATCCCTTTTTGGAAAATATCAAGCTGCCCGGCTCAGCCTCGTTGTGTGAATTTGACCTCACTCCCCTGCATCCGCTCTCCTCACCATGGCGGAGCCAGCACGATGGCGATGGCCGCGTGTTCGAGCAGGCACTTCCCCTGCACTTGAAGCTGCCGACGCACTCGTACCATTCCTTCCTCGACTGGGAGGAGGAGACCGTCTGGGAATCTGCGTCTGCATCAGACGATGACGAGTCTGGGCCGGATGACGATTCTGGGCTGGATGACGATTGGCACCAATTCCGCGTCGAGTGGATCGACTTTGATGGCGCCCGCTGACTTGACCGTGGGCGTTCGGACTGGTCCGCGGTCTGGCACACTGCCAAGAATTGCGCATCATCTCGCTTCGGCCACGGTCAATGGACATCGCAACGAAGATCCAAGTTGAAAACCTCGGGCGCTCTGTTTCCCCATTCTTCGTCCACGTCATCTCGTTGAAGCTTCTTCCATCCCTATTGTAGCCATTGCGTGGACCGTCCTCTTCCTATCATGGTAGGCTGCACTTGATGTGTTCCCCTGTTTCCATACCATTCATGTTCTGCACCTTGTCTTGCGATATCGCTTATCACCGTTCATCGTCTTTTGTAGTTCAGCAGTTATCACTCCCCATATGTAGTGGTTTCCCATCTTCCATGCGATTGTAATCTGATAGCCACATGTCATGAGAGCCCACTTCGAAAGTAATTCACCCCCGTGTCTTTCCGCACTTCTCGTCATATTACCAGTAATATTAGTCAATTCATCGCGACTGACGGAAGCGACCCACAAATCGTATCCGAGATCAGATGCGGACCAAACGAGGTGGATCTGGATCGTGTGTGAAACTTTGCGCTGTCCGCCTTTGGCCCAGGGGAGAAGAGCGATGCCTGTCGCCGCATACGTTCCTAGAGGAAAAAAAAATCTATGCACCTGACAGCAAGTAGTAGAAAGTTGAAAGGTTGTTAACTGAACCCGGTGACTCCTACCATCTCCACGACGACGGCGAAACGATCTCCGATTACACATGCCCAGGACACGGCACGAGCGGACCAGTACCGCGAACACCTCGCTTCTCGATACGAACACCCGCGGCTAGCAACCCTCTTCAGAGAGAGGGCGATGGCGACAGGCTCGCGGCCCTTGCTCGAGAGCTCGCCGTCACGCTCGCTTCTCGCGAAGATCGGACCATCAGATGCGGTCTTCCCCCCCAACGTTCCGTCCCATCGCTCCTTCTCCTACCGTACAATCTGCCATCTGCCAACCCGCCGCCGCCGTGGCCATCTCCTGGAGACAGCCCTGCCCCACCCCGATGCGGCCTAGCCTCCTCCTCCGACCGCTTCGCCACCCGTCTCCACCATCACCGAACGGCGGAACACACGACCGTCGTCGTCGTCGTCTCGCATTCTTGCTTGGCACTGTGACGATTCCTGTGCCCTGCACAGGACTCTCACGCCGCCGTGCGTGCGGTCTCAGCCTCGGCCGACTTCTCCCCCCAGGCCCTCACGTCACATCGCTTCTCCTTCTTTCACTACTTTTCCCCGTCCCGCCCGACTCCTCCGCAGAAGCCGTGCACCCGATGCTCTGCTCGAGAGCGCCAGCCAATCTTGGGCTTGAGCTTCTCTGTGCATCTCGTTGCATGCAGTGCACATGCGGCGCTCGACGCCCGTCGCCCCACGGTGCACCTCTTGAACTCGGCCAGGGCTTCGACGCCCGACGTTGTCGTCTCGCTTGTGGATGCCACAGCCCGGCGCGACCCGGCCGGGTTTATGCCGTGCTCAGGAACGGCAAGAGCGTGCGTTCGCCGTCTCCATCGAGGGCGTGTGGGTACTACTATGGCTGATCAGGATGTGCAACTGATCCGTGATGTGCAAATCTCAAATTTCTATACAACAATGCCATTTAATGGCTCTGGGAAAATTATAATGGCACTATTCAGTATATAGCATCATGCCTATGAAGTCAAAACAATAAAACAGCTCATGGTTTCAAAATGGGATGCAAGCAATGGTCAAAATGACCCTAATGTTGTTTGGAAACATAGACCCTGATCACAAACCCCTTGGAACAGTTTACCAATCCAATGTACATATCAACACCACCTCAGAACTAATTTTCTAGAGGGTAGCAAAGGTGGAATTGTCATGAATTTACACTTTTGTTGAGCAGCATGTGACTCTGAAATGACACATTAAAGTTCTGCTCATGGCAGGGCATCAGCAATATCACCAGGGAGGTCCTCAAACATATCAACAGTCTGAGTCCTAGTGTGGTTTGTTCTGCACCTTGCATGAAAAAAATGTGTAACCAATGACTTGATACCACCACTGCCGAGAATCTTATCTCGGACGCTCTCGTTCCGCGTTCTCCAGTCTCGCCCGATTGGCCACCCCGCCTAGTCGCTCGCAGCCCCGACTCGCCGACGCAGGTTCTTTTCTCGCCTGTGTTTTCCCTCTTCACGTCTGTACCGATCTCCTCGGGCAAACGAACCTTTCCTCTTGGCAGCACCGGCACGCTACAGTGCCGACTTACACAGTTACACTGGTAAGCCTAATCTGGAGGGCAGACAATTACACTTGCAACAATTGTCCTCTCTTTCACAAGAAATGTGATTATATGCGTTGTGGCACGTAAGATGTATTAAATAAGGGCGCAGCGTCAGAAGCCAATTCGAATGTCATCTTACTTAGTCACTAAAGACAGCTGCGATAACTGACTGGGTGGGAAGTGTAGGATAACGGTGCGACCTCGTAAACATAGTACTAGACTAGCCTTGTATGAATCTTGACATTCTGGCCTGCAAGACACGGGGACCCAACAGAGTCTCGTGGTATGAGTGCCATGAGTTTCAAAGACCCACCCATCAATACTGCAATACAAACCATGTATCGCAATGGCCCGGGCTGATGTCCATACGCTCTCGAGTGTCTGGATGGCGGCACCAGTACTCGTGTCCCAGATCCGGACTGTGTGATCCGAAGACCCAGAGACAATCCGGGTGCCGTCTGGCGAAAACGCGACGGCTCTGACCAAACCTTCGTGGCCCTCGAGGGTCTTGACGGTGGCGCCAGTACTCGTGTCCCAGATCCGGACTGTGCGATCCAAAGACCCGGAGACAATCCGGGTGCCGTCTGGCGAAAATGCGACGGCTGTGACCAGATCTTTGTGGCCCTCGAGGGTCTTGACGGTGGCGCCAGTACTTGTGTCCCAGATCCGGACTGTGAGATCCGAAGACCCAGAGACAATCCGGGTGCCGTCTGGCGAAAACGCGACGGCTCTGACCGAATCTTTGTGGCCCTCGAGGGTCTTGACGGTGGCGCCAGTACTTGTGTCCCAGATCCGGACTGTGAGATCCGAAGACCCAGAGACAATCCGGGTGCCGTCTGGCGAAAACGCGACGGCTCTGACCGAATCTTTGTGGCCCTCGAGAGTCTTGACGGTGGCTCCAGTACTTGTGTCCCAGATCCGAACTGTGAGATCCGAAGACCCAGAGACAATCCGGGTGCCGTCTGGCGAAAAAGCGACGGCTCTGACCCGATATTTGTGGCCCTCGAGGGTCTTGACGGTGGCGCCAGTACTCGTGTCCCATATCCGGACTGTGCAATCCTCTGACCCAGAGACAATCCGGGTGCCGTCTGGCGAAAATGCGACGGCGCTGACCGAATCTTTGTGGCCCTCGAGGGTCTTGACGGCGGCACCAGTACTCGTGTCCCAGATCCGAACTGTGCGATGCTCTGACCCAGAGACAATCCGGGTGCCGTCTGGCGAAAAGCGCGACGGCGGAGACCCAAAATTTGTGGCCCTCGAGGGTCTTGACGGTGACGCCAGTACTCGTATCCCAGATCCGGACTGTGTGATCCGAAGACCCAGAGACAATCCGGGTGCCGTCTGGCAAAAACGCGACGGTGAAGACCCAATCTTTGTGGCCCTCGAGGGTCTTGACGGTGGCGCCAGTACTCGTGTCCCAGATCCGGACTGTGTGATCCTTTGACCCAGAGACAATCCGGGTGCCGTCTGGCGAAAACGCGACGGCTGTGACCAGATCTTTGTGGGCCTCGAGGGTCTTGACGGTGGCGCCAGTACTCGTGTCCCAGATCCGGACTGTGCGATCCAGAGACCCGGAGACAATCCGGGTGCCGTCTGGCGAAAATGCGACGGCGCTGACCGAATTTTTGTGGCCCTCGAGGGTCTTGACGGTGGCGCCAGTACTTGTGTCCCAGATCCGGACTGTGAGATCCGAAGACCCAGAGACAATCCGGGTGCCGTCTGGCGAAAACGCGACGGCGCTGACCGAATCTTTGTGGCCCTCGAGGGTCTTGACGGTGGCGCCAGTACTCGTGTCCCATATCCGGACTGTGCAATCCTCTGACCCAGAGACAATCCGGGTGCCGTCTGGCGAAAACGCGACGGCGAAGACACAACCTTTGTGACCCTCCATCGTTCTCAGCTCCGCATTCCATGATTGTTCCATCCCATTCAAGACCATAACAGATTCCTTCAAGTCTCCGCGGAAGTGTGCACGGATTTTGGAGCCCAGTGGAGCAAATGGAAGGGCAGAGTGGTAGACATGCAGGGCTGCGACGCTGATGGGATCAAAGAACTGAAGCGTAAACCGTTCAAGATCATACAGCATGTCAATGATGCCAATTGGAAGCATGACGCCGGTCACCATCTATAATGATGTGATGAACAGTCCACACCAAAATCAAAAAAACTCACTGATAAGCATTGTCGAGCAAGTCGCAGTGCCGGAATGGCCACATCTAGCGAGTCCATCAGACTCAGAGCCTCAACCCAGTACAAACTGTGATCGTGACAGAATGTTTTCAAGACATCAAAAAGCTCGTCCGATGGCAGTGAATTTGCCAAATGATCCGCCCAATGACGGCAGGCGTATTGCATCGCGAGCGGAATGTTTTCTTCAATTCTTTTCGAGATATCTCCAATTTCGTTGTTCAACTTTGAATAGTCTCCGATATGGCACATATCCCGGTGAAGCCTGTTTAGTTTCTTCAGACAATCGATGGCGAGATAGCCGTGGTGCAGTGAGGTATCAATTCGATATTCTGGCTCTTTGCAGCGGTTCGGATCAACGATAAAATCTGCGAAGGATGCATGCATCACTTGGACAGCCCCCGAGTTCGAAGGGATAATGATGATTGAACCCAGGCGCTGGAGAATGTTTGCGATAGGAATATCTTTGCTTGTATCGTCGCAGAGCAACGCTGATATCGAACTTGCAGAGAGAGGGTCACAGAGTACAACAATACAACCAAGAACCCTTCGCAAGCGGGCTAATGTGTCGGTAAGGGATGATGGTGGAAATGCGCTGCTCAAGACAGTGAGGTACAGCCGGTCTAGGCACTGATAAGGATTCCGATTTGACTGCGCAATGTTTTGTGTCGCGGTGACCAGTTCATGGAGCCGTCCCCTCGGGTTTAAGGCATCAGGATCTTCGATAAATCGAACTGCGGTGGCAGCAAAGATAAACAATCCATCTGAGAGTTGGACAAGTGCATGGACATCGTTCTGAGTGAACCAATTCCGTTCTTGGAGGCCATCATGGCGAGACCCAACATGAGTAAGCTCATGCATCAAAAATATTTCGATGTCATGGTCTACAGACGATTTTGGAATCTCGTGATGGAAGAGCGCATGTGTATGTGACTGGAGATGAGGAGGGAGGGAGTGCACGTGCAGTTTAGGCTCGGGTCGACTGGTGAGGAAGATGGAGAACGGAAGGTGATCGATGTGGGCCGAAAGCACCGACACGATGAATGAGGTCGCGTCATCATCTTTGCACTCATCGAGGGCATCTAACACAATGACGGCCGGTGATGGAAATGCTTGCCCCGTATTGATGGACTTTTGGATCGGTTCAATGATGAGCTTTAGTAATTGGTTTGATGGATCAGAATACCAAATGTCTGGATTGGCTTTGAACGCCTCTTGCATAAAACGCGCGAGTGGTTGATGGAACATCGTGCCCAGTTGGTGAGCAATCGAGCTGAATACAAGCTTTGGATTGTTTCGCTCGCTATCGTTACCTGAGAAGAAGAAACTCGCGGCAAGCCAATTGTTGCTATCACAATACTCGGCAATGCTTTGTGCGATGGTGGATTTGCCGGTACCGGCCACACCAGACAACCAGAAGATGCGGCGCTTGTTTGGATTGACGTGAATAGGATCAACCGGAGCAGTGACGGGGCGTTGTTTTTGTATAGCCTCGGTCGAGTTATTGATCCATTGATAGACGGTGGCCAATAGATCCTCGCGTGTGTCTTTAAAACATGCATGCCTCTTTCTCTCATCGGGACAATTAAAGCGTGCCCTGTGAGCTCGAGGAAAGTTGGATAGATCATCGTGAACTAAAATCGATGATGAATGATTTTCAGTGTGGTGTAGCAGATGTCTCACCTCGGACATCGTGGAATGATTTCTGGGTGACCTATCAGTCGAAGATATCCAATTGGTCACGATGAGACAAACGTACCAATCCCTCCAGAACCACGCGCTGGACTTCCTGATCCCCCTCCCGAACAACGCGCTGAATTTCCTGATTCCCCTCCCGAACCTCGCGCCGAATTTCCTAAGAGATTGATTCAGATGAACGAGACACATCTGTCATTTCGGAGAATAACCCACAATGCCTTGGATTTGGGCGCTCACGGCCGCTTCAGCCTAGACTCGCAAAGATATCAGAACTGATCAAGCCGTATGACCAAGAACGAGGAAACTTGCAAGAAAGTCTTCAATGAGGCCCGTGATTGCCTTTATCTGGCCCTGGATGGAGGCCGCATCTTCTCTACTACGAAAACTCGGGACAACCTTCCACGCGACGCGATCGTTTGCAGGTGCTTCCGTGATGGTTTCAAGAGACCTGAATAGGGATCAGGATCAGCTCGCCACGATTGCACCCAATTTGAGAGCAATGCCGAAGAATAATTACTTGGAAAACTTTGTGACGAAATCGACGACAGATTCCGGGATATCTTGTTTGCCTTTGAGCGGCCTGAAAACGGATTGTTCCAGGGTGTTCACACGGCCGATCAGCTCGTCGATGTCGTTGATGTTGTTGGTCGTGGTCTGGGTTATGACGATATCAGATCATTTCTCGGTTGTCGGCGTGGCATAGATTACCTGGACGATGTCAACAACTTGAAGTAGTCCAATCAGGGTTCCCTTGATTATAGTTCCTGCTGGAGGAGGAATCGCAACTGCGGTCTCCTTGAGGACAGAGAGCGAAACGATTAATCCAGCGACGGCAGTTGAGCGAACATTTTCTGCCCTCTTTTTTCCTGCATGTTTAGAGGTTGGCATGGGATGTTATAGTAGTAGTTGGGATGTTGCGTCGCGAGGACAGCACTACTCGGATATCCGATAAGTCGGCGATAGCCGAGCCAGATAACACGACCATTTAGAAATCTATACATGTGGATTTGATTCATTGACGATACCTCGTATACGTACAAAAAGCAATAAACGATGATTACAACACAGATAGCTGAGACGAGAAGCAAATCCACAAGAGTAAAGGGCTCTCTACCCCCGGGGCAGACAAAAAAAAAACAACTTACAGGACTGTAGTAGTCGTTCAAAAGGCCGAAGGGCCGCAACGAGGTAGATACCACAGCAAGCAGCACGATGTGCCTAGGTGACGCAGAGGTGGGACAAGGGCAGATTGATATAAGAAGGGACGATGTAGAAGGCGTGGATGGAACAAACATATCATGAGCCGGATTGTTGCAAAGATATATATAAATGTCTGGCTGACGTGTGAGCGCAGAGGTCCTGGTTCTACCATCAGATGGCGTGGACTTGAGGGATCCATGGGCAGACCCACCGTGTGTAACCGGGTCGGGTATGCTTAGCTGCGAAATCCTTCTGCAGGTTGTTGCAAGTTCTGATAAATTATGCCATTTCCGATCGTGCTTGTGTGATCTTGAATCACCCCTTCTGCCGGCCAAAAGAACCTGCGAGTGTTAAGCGTCAACCCAAGACTGGTCGAGATGATGTAAAGACAAGCGTCTGCTGACCCTGGCATCATCATATTCTGCCACCATGTCGGGTTTTGGATCGCTTGCATAGTCGCGAGCAAGTAATCGTTCCCCGGCGTGGTGATCGTGTCAGACGTGAAGTCCATCAGTTCACCAGGTTGGCCTGCGACACCAAACATGAAATCTGGTGGTTGTTCCAGGACGTATTTTCCTGGTCCTTCCGTCGAAACTCCATTCGTGAATTGGGCGGAGCCGTCGCCCCGCTATTCTGTGGCACGGACTGATGCAAATCCGGGGCGCCCGCGTTGCTACTGACACCTGATGATAGTGACGACGAGGTTGTGTTCTGCAGCGGGGGGGGGGGGGGGCGGTTGCTGCTGCTGTCGTTGTTGCTGTTGCTGTGGTGGTTGTGGTGGTTGTGGTGGTTGCTGGTACCTTGGCGTACTCGAACCGGTCTGGGCCGTGCTGTCGCGTTTATTTTTCGCCAGTAAGTTTGCCAGGAAGCGCGAGTACGTGTGTGGCGCTCATCAAGTTGCAATTTGGTGAGACCCAATCGTGGCAATGAGGCGTTCGATCATTTGGTAGACCTCGGTTTCAAGCCCCAGGGGTGATAAACCTTGAGCATTCTGGGCGTTGAAGCTACAGCAGATGCAAGTCAGAAACTCCGACCAAGACCACGGGGGACGATAGAAGGCGGGACGGCGTACCTTGAGCATGAACGCTGAGGCGGACGCGGCAAATACGAAATAACCTATCTCAACGTTAGTCTTGCTCAGAGCAAAGTGGCCCAGAGTTTCACGCACCATCTGGTGCAAAACGCTATGTAACCTGTTGGGACCAAGGAATCGACGAGAGCCGTGACGACGGTCTTGGCGCTCTACAGGCTCTTGAAGAATACCGGTGTCATATCAATTTTGGCCGACAATGCACAATGGCGTGAAATCTCTCACCCTTGTGAAGGAAGACCTCGTCATCGGCTTCAAGTCCCCGTTGGAACGCCTTTTGTTGGAACCCTGAAAGAGAACATAACGAGCCTCGCATAATTGGTGTAGCTGTAATGCGAAAGAATCACAAGGTGAGTCGGCGAACAGGCAAAATAAACGCCGGAGAGACATACAGTACTACAATGGAAGAAGCTTGACGCGGAACTCGCAGGCGGCGTCTGTAACGTAAGAAGATCGAGGGCGACGTCAGACGAGTCCGAGATAGCCGAAACGACGGGTGCCACGCACCGGAGTGGTCCGAATCCCGTTCGAAGAGCTCTGCCCACTCCTGACGGCAGTCGATCAATAGCCGATCATGCTCCAGAGTCACTGCCTGGAAGTCGATTGAGTGATTCAAGCTATTGGGTACAGTGGGATCGGAGAAAGCTTCTTGGTAGAATTTGTTGACAATCCGGAACGACGTGTATGCGATTATCATACTGATAAGCGCGGACAAGTCAGCCAAGTTTACAAATGCTAGCGGAGGGGAGGATGGGGAGGAGCGGATAATACAACGCACAGGGTGGTTGTTCGGGGAGAACTTGTACCATTCGAGAGATTTACGCACGATGCTAGATACCAATTATTAGCGAGGGAGAAAGTCGACGAGAAGAAAAAACGCACAAGTCCTCTTTCAACGTCGACGGCTTGCAAAACTGTGTAGTGCTTGACTTGTCGATGTTAAAGCAGATTAGCCATCCGGGTGCAGTTCAACATCTCCAGCTCCTACTGCTCCTTAGTCGGCTTCTTCGGAGGCAGAATATGTGGATTCAGAACTGTCGCAATTCTAGCGCCACAGAGTTCAAGTCAGTCTGGACCGTGACATGTGGAAGATCCACACACCGAATGGCGAGACCGGTGTACAATCAGCTACGATCTTCTTCCCAACGGCGGGCGGGCACAACATAGATATATATGCTTAGCACAGCTCAACAGATTTCCATCCATCAATCAGTGCATTGGCCGCGGCCGTCTTGGCAAAGCAAATGGCAATCGGGTACACTTCGCGCTTTTCAGAGTAGCGTAATAAGATTGCATAGACTATGTGAGGAATATAGCAGGTGAACACATGAACGTTACTGGAGGGCGGGATTGTGACGAACCAACAGTGATCAAGAATGGACACCGGGAAAAGGTCAGGGCGGGCGTGTGTGATTCGGGCTCATGCAGTGAGATGAACGAATGCCATTCCTCATGTAATGAGAGTTCCTACGCACAAATATTAATCCGCGTATAGAAGCTGGCCAATGCGAGGTCGGCGTGAATACAACAATGGACTCACATTTCGAACAATTTCTCCATGTCATCAGGCATCACCAGCTTATGCTCCAATATGTCCGATGGACTCGTCCTGTCGATGAATGACTCACGCAGACCGAGATCCATAAACGGGCCTGGCATTAAATATGACTTGTTGGCGATACCCTATCAACGATACGAAAGAACCAGAACCTCAGTTCAGAAAACCTTCTATGCAGACAATAATATTCTCGCGCCACTTCGTCGTCATCCGCCGCGGCATTTTCCTTACGGGTCTTCTCCAGTGCAGTACTTGTGGAATCCCGCAATGTACTGATTGGAAGCTTTGCAAGGAGCCCGATGGGAACAGCATCGTCTGGATATGGATCAATATCTGATTCTACGAGGGTGTTGGGCGACACTGGTACATCTTCCGAGCCTGACGAGGGAGCACATTGTTGAGCGCGTTCTGGGACGCAGGCTCTTCGTCGGATTCATCCGATTAACCGGCGACTTTTAAGGCACGCTTGTGTCGAGGTGAAACGGATTCGCGGCGGGGATAGAGCGGGCAGGTGAGCGAACGGAGGACTGTAGTTGGTCGAGCCACGCGATCACATTCTGCAGGTGTTGATCATTTAAAAGATGTTGCATTGCGGTATGCCCCGATGGAGAGAGAGTAGTGGCCAGATATGGGTTGTGCAGCCGGTGTGACGAGGTCAAATTGAGCGCCGAAATCTTGATAGGATGTGGGAGAGGGGACGCACCTGCTTTACGAGGGAATCAATAAGCTCGTACTTTTGTTTCATCTGGGCAAGAAGATATTCGCGTTTACTAAGGGGTGAAAATGAGCATTCATCGTCAGCGGAGGGAACAGAAAATGAGGGAGCGCGGGAATGGGCAGAGTTTGGCATTTTGGGAGGAGGGGTGATGGAAAGGGGGAAAGGTAGACAGTTTTTAAAGCGCATGACGGGGCGTAAAAAATGGAGGCCATTAGGCGGGAGAGGACCCACTTTGAAGCACTCCTGGGTTTTCGGCCTTCAACAATACAGTTGTGCTTGCCAGATCTACAATGCTTGCACACGTTCTCCCCAGGAGGAAAATGGCATTTCATCTGAGACGCGCGCACGGGATCGAGGTGGCAAGGGTGAATGGATGAACGGGATTCGGACTTGGTGTTCGCAGGGGAAGCGCAATGTCAGCGCTGTTCTGTCGCATCAGTGGGGGGAGAGAGAACGCATATTATTTTGAGAGTGGGCGCGAATTGTTGTTTGGTTGATAAAGAAAATTCCAAGAGGTAACATGAAGATGAAACGGCAGGCAAGAGGAAAAATCAAGGCATGAAAACAAATTGAAGGGAAGGGAAGACATCAGCCTCGGAGAAAGCGGCGGTATATGGTAAAGCACTCGACTGAGGTACGTTCGGGTCAACGTTCGCGCCCACCATGTCTTCATCTTCATCTTCGTCGGTGTCGGGTCTGTGACGCTTGTGCCTGGTAGCTTAAGGAGGCGTGGAGACGTCCCCTCGTCTAAGGCGAGGATGTACGATGACGGTGGGGGCTTTGGAAGAGCCGGCTCCGGGGGACGGCAGTGTGGGACTGGTCCAAACGTGTGATGTGGTCGAAAGACTTACGTGGTCCAACGCGGGGGTGAGAGCCGAACCGGGGGCGAGGAAGTGCTGGACGTGGGGGTCTATAGGATACAGGAGATCAGGTTGTCGATGTAGGAGTCGGACATCGACCATGGGAGGAGAGTTGGTCGGGGGCCTTGAACTGTAGTTCACTAGAAACCCTAACCATTCCAGCAGCTAGCTGCCTGTCCAACATTCTTGCCCCAAGTCTCGCAAACTTCCCCTTCCCCGTTCACCATGGTATCTCTTCAAGATCGCCGCCCTTACGATGGCCATAATATATTGCTGACAGACGGACTCTCATCCTAGAGTCCCGCCTGCCCACTTGTCTGCTCTACGCGGCTCACAAATCGTCCTGTTAGGAAGGACCACGTTAGCACGCGTTTGGGACTATCTACGGACCCAGAATATAGCTCGTAGGTACGAGTGTATAAATCTATCCCCCCCCCCCCCGAAATTCAATCAAATCCCGTGGCCCTCTTCTAAGTTTCAAGTGCGTCGTCTGCTCTACAGCCCACTTCTAACGACACATAAAGTCATGCTCGGTTACCTCGCCCAACCGCTTTCATCACAAACCGCGTCAGCGTCTCTGCTCGGCCTCTCGTCCGCTTCCGACGGGCTCATCATAAATTTGTTCCTGCCATCGACTTTGCTTTTCTCCATTCGAGTTTCCACTGCGGTCTCGATCCGCTTCCCGCCTGGCTCGTCGCTCGCTATCGCGGGCCGCCTTACCCTTGCCACCGCGGTCTATTCACTCTTTCCCTTATCCCCAACTCCGTCACCTTCTGCCTACTTTTCCCTGGGCGAACGCACTCGCATCCCAGCTTCGATCTACAGTAGAAATTTGCATCTCTCGTCAGATATAATTTATGTCCTTGCCAAGGTTCACTGCTGCCAAAATAAGGACTTCAACCGCCGTCTCTCCTCTCGCTTTCTCCATCGAGTCCAACGCCAACGGCGGCGCTTAATTTCCCCCGCATGACCGCCGCATCTTCCAATACGACATCCCCACTACACTGCGCTGCCCCAGCCGAAATTACCTCTCACTGTCGACTTACCTGCATCTCCATGCACCGATTCTTGCTGCGCATGTTTTCTTAAGGGCCGGCACACGGCTCGCGTCTCTCCGTGCATAACCTCGCCCACGCTCACACCCGAAGCCCACACCGCGCGCATGTTCCACGTCCCTAACGTCACTCCTCTACTCATGCTTTCACGCCAACGCAAGGTCTCATTTATGCGTACAGCGGCGAGGGCGATGCTCTGCATTGCGATGCAGCTATCCGCACTTCGCATGTGTTGCGTTTTCATCGCCACGCTATGTTGAGCGTCCGCCTGCCCTGGCTCAAACCCCTCGCACATATTTTGTACGGGCTAGAGAACTGGCTCGCGCGGACGTTGCTCACCTTCCCAATTCTGCCTTTGATGCTAACGCAACGTCTTTCCAATGCGGTCGTAACTGGATAACACTTGCAAGCTAGGTGCCACGGGCGGAGTGCGTTGTTCTCAGAGAGGGTGGGAGTAGTGTTTTAGTTGCCGTCGAGAACGTGGATAGTATGGCGCTGTCGTCCCGTACTTTGTGATGGCCGACACTAGGACGAGGCTTCTCTGAGTTGTCGATGGGGCATACGCGACAGGAATTGACTAGCCTGACCGCTGTAGGATGATCATATTTCTTGAGCTGGTGGATTGCATGCTCTCCTGGTCGCACTCCCTTGCCTTGCCAAAGTACTCGCCACGTCCGGTGGCGAATCCCTTTCCAAGTCTGGCTTGTCATTTGCTAACCAGCTTGACTGGCAGTGATCACGGCGGTGTTATGGGCCAATACAAACATTATTCGTCCAGGTCTTACTTGGCTAGCTATACGCACCTAATACACTCTATGACCTCTCCCTGCCAGTGCAATTGCTGCCGCCGTCGCCTCAACGTACTCTTCGAAGACAGCCCAGCTCAAATGCACTCGCCCAGGTCCTCCCTCAACTGACTGGACCCCCCTCTTAGCCATGCGCTCTCCCTTCACCGGCTGCAAATTTGCGCACGAGGTCTTAGCTACCCAGCATCCCTCTGGGTAGCACCTCATCCCTTCCCTCATATCATCATCTATCGTTGTTCATGCTCTCCCTACCAGCTCATCTCGGAGAGCCCCCAAACTTATAATGCCCTGATGAGCTGTCTGACGGTAGCAAAAAGCAGAGTACGCATGTTGCAAAATGGTAACAACGTGCGTTCGATGCATCGTTACAAGGATATAGGTATTGCTCCGTAGGAGAGATCAAGACGGCGCGACGGACTTTACACATCTATGGGTGGGTTGATGGCTGCGATATCTACATTCGGCTTCACGCTTTAATCTCCGTATATTTTGGGTGCATTTACGCCCTCACGGGGTACACGACCTCGTGACCCTCCCGTTAACCGCGCCCACTTGGCCCGAGTTAGAATCAAATCCCAGAGATGACGGCGCGTGCACCATGTGATGCAAGGCATCCTGCATCTGGGTGTATTCGGATTTCATGCATCAGGTACAAGGGGCAATTCATCTGAACCTGTACAGTGGCATCCGACGTCAATACATCAGATAATTCCTGAGACGCCTTGCTCATCTGACTGTATGGCTATGGCTATACAAAGGCGGTCCGTGCGACTTTTCCTTTCAACAAGTTATGCGAAGATATGAATAAAGGTCCTCCCCCGATCATCACTGGTTAGCCCCTCCCCTCCTTCAACACACTCTACCATGAATTATGACGACCAAGATCCACGCTACCGTTCCGGTCATTATCCGACCCCCTTCTCGAATTCGTCTCAACAACCTGAACAACCCATCCTATTCCCACCGATCACTCAACGTCCCTATTCTTCCCGTCCGGGTTACAATGGTATCTCGTCCCCGTCTTTTGAACGACTGAAAGATTAAGTCTTTATTTTAAGCATATTCGTCTTATCCGGGAGGTCCGCAACCATTTCAGCCGTCTGGAACCTCTGGCAGCTATCCGCCTTATGGGGAAGGACACATGTCTTATTCCCAGCAACATATAGAACCAAGTCTTTCTCAGCGCAGCCTCCCCGGATACCCTGCAACTTATCTCCCCTCACAGACGTCCAATTCGTTCACAGACCCACATCATTATGCACGTCGGGATACTCTTGGTGATTCTTCTGGTAGCTATGACATGTATCCGGCTGGGAGCTACGACATGTATCCTGCCGGGAGTACTAGTTCAGTTACTGGCCGCACCGATTCGTATCCTGGTTTTCAATCCAGTTCATGGCCAGGAGGCTACACGGCCATGGATGCGCGATCTCAGGATCGGGACACTGCTGGACATAATGAAGCGCACGGCAACTACCACCAGCTGCAGAGAAGAGGTCCCCCGAGCTATCCTTCAGTCGGCCAAAGTAAGCAACGCAGTTAGCTTGGAGTATTTCCTTTTTGATGTGCTCGTCTAGTCCATAAGTGTCGATACCCCTCTTGTCAAAACCGTGTGTCCTTTGACAGTCAGGTCAACGACTATGCAGAATGGTGTAGTGTCGACCATATGGAGTGCGCTGTCCGCATCGCCTTCACCGCCCGGAGTTGGCTTACTTTCCCTTAGGGCTGCAGTACGGCAGGATTTGCAGAAGCCTTGCAAGCAATGTAGGGTATGGCCTCGTCGAATGGGCTATCAGTTCTGCGGTGGTACTGCTTGCATATATCCATCTGGAAGTTGACTTCAAGTTAAATCCGCGACCTCGTTCTGCGATCGCTTATCCGAGTTGTCCGCTCATGCGGTAGTTTTTTGTAACATCGCGCCTGGAAGGGTTGGTGGTCTCGGAGCTGTTTTGTTTTCTGTTCCTGTATGTGTATGGAATTACGATACACTCTTCTGCGCACGTCTTCTCGCCGTGCTCCATTCATTACCGACGTTCCTCTGCTCTGGTTATTATGTGTATGATCACGCGCACGCGGTCCTCGACTTTAATTCAGGTTTCTTCGCCACGGCAGGTGTCTTCCACGCGTGCCTCAACTCGGGCGCATCGCTACTTTGAACCCATTGCCTCTTCGGGTCTGACGATATGCGTGTGGAAAAATTTGCCCCAAAGCGTTAAAGGCAGTCAGACTTAACCTTCACTGCACACCTCACACGGGCACACACCACCATGGTCTCTACGACGGGACATGACGACCTCGGGTGAAGCGCGAGCAATCTAAAGTGGCTGGCAGCGGCCCCCCTTCAGACTCGGAGGGTTATGGGAACGGGTGCTCCATTGCCTAATAGCTCGCTCGCCGCTAGGCGTCGTTCGGGCGTCGTTCGCTTCAGGCGCGGTCTGCTTACACGCCGCTACCATCGGCAATGCTAACCATTTTGGCCACCGCCGCACAGCGGCGCACAGCACCGCCCGTGCCTTAACCTTAACCAGCTAGCAAGTAGCTAACGCCACCATCTTCGGGGCCCCCCGCCGATGAGATGAATTCTCTCTCTCCCTCTCCCTCTGGACTTCTGCACTCCTAGACTCCCAGCCTGTCCTGTCCCTGTTCCCCCGTGTCCCCCTCGAGATCAAGAGCGCCGGGGATTCGTCTGTTTGAACCCCTTTCTCGTGCACGGCTATTCTGAGGCGGTGCTCCTCTCCCGCTCGCGGGGGTTTTGACGCCCAATGGGGTCTTTTTGTGCGTGCATGCCACAGCTGGTGAGGCACGACAAAGTTTGTAATGCAATTTCATCAGGAAGGACACGTGGGCATCGAACGAGCGACAGTATATGGCCATGGACGGGCACCGCCCCATTCGCGATTGCTCAGTGTCGTCGAGTTTTTCCCGCGGGCAATGCGCGCGCGCTTGGCTTGATCGGCTGACCATGCACGTGACAAGAATACCTAGAGCAGTTGCTCATGTTGGGCAACGCCCGGTGGTCCAACCACAATGATTATGTCATATAGCCACACCCATGCCGCAAACCGAGTCTTCGCTGGATCGAACAGATGCTTCATCACCTCCTGAACATACCCTGAGACATTCCTAAATTGTACATGATCAATCCAGTGTCGTGCTGCGTAGAGGGCGAGAGGAGAGTGATATTTCTGTCGATTTTGTTGTCGAGCTGGAAAAGGACACCTAGGCAGGCGTGGGCAAAGATGGTATGAACTGGTCCGGGAAGGATGTGGTAATATGATAGGCGTTCCTCTGCCTTCCCGAGTCGTCCCGATGTTAAAAAGGTATGAAATCACGTGCGCGTAAGTGGCACGTGATGGATCATACCCTCCTTTCATCATAGTTTGATCTCACTTGGTCTAGATTTTCCTGCATCATGTCTCCCCCCTGTATATAAACACCTTACCTACTTTCTTGAATCCAACTAAGCAAGAGGAAGCTTTCAGACCTCTTTTGTGTCTCTCATATCTGTCTGCGAAAACCAAGAAGCCAAACAAGTGCGTGCGACTGCTGCTTGCTCTCCCCTGTTCCTTTCCGCTCCTACCCGCCCTCGGATCAAGCCCCACGGACTCCGCGTGCCCCGACCTGGCGCGCTACAACGGAGAAGTGGGAGAATGGTACGATTCGGGAGCCGGCGACATCGACGATGGAAATAAGGCTCGAGCATTCAGATAAAACCGCATCTTCTGCGCCTTACGGCCGCCAATCGTGGGGTCTGTGGGCTCGTCAATCTGAAGTGTGAAATTTTCGGCAAGTTGTTCAACGCAGAGAGGACAGATGGACACTGTGAGGCATCCAAGAAGACGCTGCATATACTCTCGTTTTTCCTTGTCAATTCCTAGCAACGTTTGCTCGTATGTTTCATCGAAGGTCTCTGGTAGAGACATGAGGGCGTTCCGGATACTGGCGGGGACACTGCGACGCAGCCTGTCAATTTGGTAGACCACCATCGAAACCTAAGTTGTGATGTGAGCCTCATCATGAAACTCGGGCCAACGCGTCAAAAAAACTTACATGCCGTCAACTTTGTTAGAGAGCATACCAATTACCTGTTCGCGATCTGCCTTTTTCCATTTCCGCATCCTGTCATCTGAATTGACCACATTGGTCCACAAAGTTGATATACTGGATGACATCCCCCCTTTGTTCCCTCTCTGAAGAGAAATCTGCAGTGGTTTCAACGGATCGAGCGCCGCTCGGATGTCGATCTCCGGATGGCTAGCCACGCATACATGCACATTTGCAAGTTTGAAACCGGCAACTTCTTTAACGAGGTCAAGGACTTCTTCGCGGGCAGATGGCATCCCTGAGATTTTTGGGCATTCATCAAGGACATCGATGATGAGATAAATCCGGCCTTGATCAGGGAGCATCAGCATATCTCTGAGACATTTCATAAGGGTGATACTGGTCGGTTTCCGTGTTCCCCCAGCATTGTCTAAATATGATTGAGAGAGAAACTCATAGCAGGGATCCAATTCCGCGGAAAGTAGAGAAAGGAGAGAAGAGAGGAGACCATAGCGGTCTTGTTTCTTGTCCCGAAAATCGAAGTAATAATAGGCCATTGTGGCCAGTCCAGCTGCACGCATACCCTCGATGTCTTGAATGATTGAGGAACTAGTAGGTAATATGAAAACCCTCGAATACAGTTATGAGGCACCACGTACAGGAGTGTGCTTTTCCCGGAGCAGGCTATAACATAGGGAGCGATTAATGCAAGTGATGTGTTGGCAAATCAGGAAACATAGGTTTCCCATGGATCCATAGGAGAGATCCAACTGCTTTCCATCCTGTTAATACATTGCTCTCAAAGAACTATTCTGCTGTTCCGCTTTTGTGTGCTTTCCAAACAAAGTCATGATTCGACGAAGGGTCGGGAGGATAGCGCCAATGTTGGACGTCCCTTTGCAACTGGTCACCTGCAGGGCAATCGTGGACTCAGGATGAAAAACGACAGAACACGGGAATGACAAACGTATTATCTTTATCTTCGTCTGGTCGTTTACAATCAGGCGAAGGGCAACTATGATTGCAGGTGTGCATGGGAAATTCCTATTTCAAATGGGATACATATTCGAATCCTGTCGAATGGCGTCCGTCGACGCCTTACCATCTGTCCATAGAGTGCTCAGGAAATATCAGCGATCGATCAACTAAGTAGACCGCACCTTCCATAACTGCTTTCATATTATTTACAAGAACATGGACGATGCCTAATGTCTGTGACGGCCATCCGAGCCTCCTCCTGTGTCAATCGATCCAATCTCTGAAAGTATCACCTCCACCTCATCCTCTCCTAATAGTTCCCTGGCAAACTTCACTACGGCGCGGTGAGCAACGGCGCAATTATTACATTCCATGATGGGCGGCTTACTAAATCGCCTTTGCTTAATTTGTTTTGTTGCCAGGCCAAGCACTGCAAGTAATTCGGCCATTACTTTAACGATCATATCTGTCATACATGGGGTGGAGTAATGTTGGTATAAATCTCAAGACGTTTTAGGAAATTTCCTGAGTATTCGAAGAGGTCGAGAAGAGCGTCATAGCTTGAACTGACTCCACTCGCAGCCTGAAATACCGATTCATTAGATCGGATCTAGTAGAAGGCTGGATTTAAGAAGCATACGGCGAGGAGGACATGAATGCCAACGAAGATGGCTTTCGCTGGCGGGAAAGGGACCTGGTAATAAGTTGGATTACATAGTCAGACAGGAACGAGACAGGGAATGATGAGATCGTGGCCCACCAGGCTGATAGACTCGCTAAGAGTGTTGGAGAACGCATGAAGGACATTCGCTGCACGACTGAGGCAAGTTTATGAACGTCCGATTCCTATTGCGATACTTTTTGAAAGTCTTCTCTCACTCCTGAAGGAGCTTAAGGATGTCATGGGGGATCGGGAAAGTTGAAGCTTCTCGGCGAATGGAATGGCAGGTCTATCCCTGTGTCTTCGGTGTAGTCACTCAACGCATCCGTGATTATTTGGAGATTCGAAGTCGGAGTAGCTGTATATATAGACAAAGGGATGAAGCCGATGAATGGTAGGCTCCTTCAATATTCAGGAGAACAGGGTCCAGGGTAGTACCGAGGTGTGTACCAAGGTGAAGTGGTGGTGGGGCAGAGCACATTGTCCTTTCACGACGGGCAGGAAGGTGATAAGTCGACTCCGCTTATAGTCAACTCAGTGGATAATAAAAGTAAAATATTTCAAGTGCTGAGTAGGCTCTGTTGCGGCCACAAATTATATTACATAAGTAATGACCTTAGTTGAGCACGAAAAATGTGACAAAAAAGGTTAATATGGAGAGTCTACTCATTCCGGCACAACTTTTACCCTAGCCTGGGTAAAAGTTGTGCCGGAATGAGTAGACTCTCCATATTTAACCTTTTTTGTCACATTTTTCATGCTCAACTAAGGTCATTACTTATGTAATATAATTTGTGGCCGCAACAGAGCCTACTCAGCACTTGAAAATATTTTACTTTTATTATCCACTGAGTTGACTATAAGCGGAGTCGACTTATCCCTTC
This sequence comes from Russula earlei, assembly GCA_025769875.1. Lineage (NCBI taxonomy): Eukaryota > Fungi > Basidiomycota > Agaricomycetes > Russulales > Russulaceae > Russula > Russula earlei. The sequence continues at coordinate 318 of JAGFNK010000663.1, read as the reverse complement.
CTGCCCGTCGTGTTTCCCTGCCGGCCCGCTTCACGGCGCAACACGGAACACGATGGCACTGCTCGAGGCTCAACTAAACGCATCATGCCTTGCCTTCGACGAAATCTTCCCGTCCCTAAGGCTCACGCGACGAAGTCATCCGGACTTGGATGGCCAGGCTGTGCAAGCTACAGGTACTGGTCACCGTCCTCCATGAGGACGCGCATCCGACGAGGGTTGAGATACACGCTCCCGTTTTTCGATACCCGATTTCACGCCTACGGCCTGCCGCACGCACTTGCCTCGTGTGATACCTGCTGCGAGGCTCGTAACACCCAT
>JAGFNK010000662.1:0-27017 GCA_025769875.1 Russula earlei | reverse complement strand
TTTTGGGGAGGATTGATAAAGGACCAGTAGGCTTAGCAGCTTTGGGAATGAGCGGTTGTGAATGGTGTTGGGTTGGAGGGGGAGTCGGTTTGTGCGCCTTCCCGTTATGAGATTCTAAGTGCACATGGGTGAACAGTTCCCAGCACTTTGAGAACGTAGAGAGGATACCTAAATCCTCATCAGAATCATCATCGCGTTTCCGCTTTTTCTTCTTTTTCTTGTCATCGGGCGGCCTACGGCAGATGTAGAAGCAGTACTGTGCAAGAAACACAACTCACGGTTTACGGGCGTCCAATGACGATCGAGAAGAAGATGCGCGATTGGTTGAGAGGAAAAGCGGGTGGGAGCCGCAGAATGGGAATGGGAACTCCCGCGTGCGTCGTTGGGTTCAGCGGGAAGTGGGGTGACTAAACAGCGTGTAGACAGAAAGTAGGTGTGCCGCCGCGAGAAGGAGTACAAAGAATCGATCCAAATGAAAGTGGCCAGGGGTGATTCAAGGACACGAAGAGAGTGTCCACAAAGGCAAAGAGTCACAACGGTGGTAACGGAGAGTTCCAGCAGGCAGATGCAGGGCCAATATTGTCAACGTTGGCACAGATGAGCAGATGACCGGTGTGGAGCAGGAGTTGAGGGAGCCGAGAATCCGCGAGGTAACGTTGGGGGACCGAAAGGTCATGCGGTCAGATCAGCATGATGCATACGGATTATAACGCACATTCTCTTCGCATTTTCTCAACAGCCTTTGCTTTACCTTTCTCTTTCTCCTTCAGTCTCCTCATAGATTCCTCGATAGTCCGTAGATCATCATCGGCCTTCTTGGCGCGCTCCAAGATCTGCTGGCGAAGTTCATTAAGATCAGCCTGAAGCGCCTCGAGTTCTTCTGTCTGGGGGACTGCATCTGGGGCGTTTTTGACTATCTGAGAACGAAACGGGTGCACAGGCAGGAACTGAATGAGCGAAGACGACATTGGATGCAACGGGTTCGCGAGTTCCCGAGCGGCTGAGAAACCGAGTACGAATTTGGTTCCGGAGAGAGCCAATGAGCGTTCTGAGAGGATCACGGGCTTATCCGGGATGCTGGAGAGTGGAATTGGAGGGATGAGAGATGAACGGGACGAGCGAGCTGTGTCGGACAAGGTTTACGCCCGCCACCGCGACCAAATTTCCCACGGTCAATGTCCTTGCTTGATTACCTTAAAAGGTGTTGCACCGTCCAAGCCCATCCATGATTAAATGGGTCCTCCTTCCATGCACCCTTTAAACGGACTGGAGCTGACCCCTTTAGACGAAATACCCCCATCTCTGCGACATGAACATCCAGGAGTCATCCCTCAATCGCCCCAGGACGACTACGACGATCATGAGGATGCGGACGGTGGGGGGCGTGCCCTGCTCGGTGAAGGCGTGCAGACCCGTTGGGAACGAGAGAGATTTTCGAGTCTCCTAGCGATCTGGAAAGAGACCTCCGGTATCGTGGTCGAGGTGAGCGTGTCATCCCCTCAGTCTCGTGTTATCGACCCCGGAACCCTCCCTAGACACTCCCAACACTCCTTTTCACCACATTAAGCAGTCTCTTTACGGGAGAGCTGTTTTCTAAAATATCTGTATGTTCTTTACTTAGCCTTTGCGTGCTCCTCTTATGCTATGGCAGCACTGGAAAGCCATGACCAGTGTCAACGAATTGATCGCGATCGTACCCGTCATCCTTAATCTTAAAGGCAATATAGAAATGAACCTTTCCGCTCGTCTCGGAACTGCATCCAACATGGGCGACCTTGACATCCCGTCCGTCCGGGACGCGCTCATCCTAGGCAATCTTGCCCTCCTCCAAGTCCAAGCTGCCGTCGTCTCTTTCATTGCTGCGTGTTTCTCCTACCTTCTCTGTACCATCATTCCCGGGCTGGGCGAGGAATCTCCAGAACCTTTTCCGGCAAACACAAGAGATCGATTTCGTGAATATCTGCGGATTCCAAGTCAAGCTCACTCGCCTAGAAGACCACTGCCTACACTTCCTCAAGCTGGTGCCCCGAAATCTGGATTCCACGAGTACGTGTCTGGTGATCGCCATTTTCCGCCCCTTATTCCTTCTAAAATGTAGATTCATGGTGGTCACGTCTACGGCCATGTCAGCCGCTTGCGTCTCCTCAATTCTACTGGGTTCCTTCATGTGTTTCCTTGTCGTCATTTGCCGACGGTTGGGTCGTGATCCTGGTGCAGTCCAAATTCAACCACTTCCACGCGTTGATTCACATCTCTCCACAGATAACATCGCACCGCCGATCGCCTCCTGCCTGGGCGATCTCGTCACCATGTCTCTCATCGGAGCCATGTCGACTCTTCTCGTTATTGGCGCTGACAACATGGCCCCTTCCTCGTCATTGGGGCTGTCGTCCTCTGGGCCATCGTCTGCGCCTACATCGTCATGCAGAATGAATACGTCAAGCCACTCCTCAAGGAAGGCTGGACACCCCTACTTGGTGCAATGGTGATCGAGCGGGTCTGGAATCGTGCTCGACTTCTTCGTGAGCCGCTATGTTGGCTATGCTCTGCTTGCTGTCGCCTTTGGCGGTGCGTACGTCGCGTAATGCGTACTGCTATATTCTGACTTTTTTATTGCTTGTAGGCATTCCCGGCGGCACTGGCTCAATTTTCGTATCCCGCCGTCGACTTCTTGGCATGTGGCTGCGTCAGCCATCCACGATGACCCACGAGCCGATTCCGCAGGGGTCTTCATCCCTCGGAGCAGCCATGCACGCCGTGAACCTAGTCCGCATGTTGTCATGCTCGTACTGTTGTTAGTCGCCATGCCTGTTGGGCTGATCTATTTCCTTGTCCTGCGACTATCCGCCTGGCTCGCCACGTCATTCGCATTCATCCATGCTCGCTTTGTTCTTCCTCTGTATCGCTGTAAGTTTATGTTAATCGCCGCTAGTTGTCTCTGATGCTTTTCAGATCATTCTGTCCTTGGTCGTTGCATATATCATTACAACCACCTGTCGAGACATGGGTATGACCCAGACATGTACGCGATGCCAATACATTCGGCTATTATGGACCTGCTAGGACAGCTCTTACTCGTCTCGTCTTTCGAGCTAGCATCCTTGTTTGGTCTTCATGTCCGTACCCACTTGGCAGCATAATGCTTGACTCGCAGCATTGTAGATTCAGACTTACACACATCACGCATTCATCCTATATAATATCATTTTATGAGAGAACATGTCCGCGTGCCAGGTTACCGCTACTAAACATCTAATCGCGCCTTTTTCTTTTTCTGCGACAGTCTCACCGCCCTTTCGCTTTGTCCTTTTCTCTTTCGTACTGACCCCCGCCATCTCGACGTTTACGTGGTCTTTAGGGGGCAGATCTCCAAGGTCGCCATAAGGGTGAAAGCGGTGTGTCAGCACTTCCTCAGGGGTACGCCTCCCTTTTGGGGTTTTGATAGGCGGTTGCACCCGAGCCTGTGTCTGGCTTTGTGGGCCTTGCGGGGCGCGTGGCGACCACAAGGTGACGGGTTACAGGTTTTCGAGCTGGAAGGACAATCAATGCGAAACTGTTGAGCCCATAACGTGCGATTCGAGGCGCACATACCGAGATACAGTTTCCCCTCCCTTCTCTTGCACGGCAGGAGCACGGAGAGATTTCTGAGCTCTTCCGCACCGACGGCGACGAGCGTCGCTGCCGTTCCTTCCCCGGGACGTCTTGATCCCCACTCTCACTCTCATCCCTGCTCGCGTGTGTGCCGCCGCTTACGACGGGCTCGAGCGCCCACAGGTCATACGCCGTGCTTTTCCGGTGCAGATCGCCCACGAGCCCCGACATTCGGGACGAGATTCGACGCGTTGAAGACTCCTCGCCTTCACCTATAATAACGCATGCACCACACATATATATAACAAAGAACGGAGAAGAAACAACTCGCACGCTCGCACACCGGGGGGGGGGGGGTTATGTGGAGAGGAAAAGCAGACGCAACCGCATTCGGAGCCCGGACCAGCCAGAGCTCGACGCCGTCATCATCAGCCCTCACCGCGTCGTAGTCAAAGTCGCCGAATTCAACGTCGTAGTTGCCCGCCGGGACCGTGGATGTGGACGCGAGGGCGGTCGGGTCGAGGGCGCCCGCGCCCGCGCCAGCATCGTTGTGCTTTGACAGATGCGTCAGGGCGGCGTCGGGCGTCGGCGTCGGCGTCGGGGGACACCGCTTCGATCTGCTGGGTACCTTTCCTTGTGCTTCTTTGATGACTTTCGGGGTTTGTAGCTGGAGCTCGATGCAATGGGACCGGGCGCTGTTGACTCTGCCATTGCCATCATGGGAGACGGTTCGACACGGCCAATGCGGCCGCGCAGACCGTTACACGGTTTTCGTTTCCATTCCATGCCATGCCCTGATCCTTGGCGCCCCTCAACACTTGAAGCGTGAATCGACTTTCAGCTCGCAACACTATCTCGGCCTGGTTTTCATTTGACTTGCCATCACGCTAGCCCCCCACCCATATCGAGGGCGAGGGCCCTAGTTAAGTAACAGTTTCGCCCCACCGTTGTCAAAGGGTTCGACTCGGAGGTTAACCTACAGCTGACTCGGGTCAGGGCTGGGAGCTGTACTTCAGCAGTAGTGGTACGATGCATATGATTATTGCGCAAGGAAACACTTTGACCTCATGATTCTCTTGTGCAGTCGGGGGCCATACGGACATATTTCGCAACCTGCATTCTTCCCGTCTCAAGTCATACCCATCGTGCGGTCCATGCCTGCACACGTTTCCGACGTTGTCGAACTACAGATGTGTGTCTATCACCTCACATTGACGACGGCACATCCGACATAAATGAGGCATGTATTAAGGACCAGAAGCCTTGGAGGGTATTGGGGATAAGGAACGACATTGGATAGTGATAATGATACAGGTAAGAGTGTGATGCATGAATGCTATGTGGGAATGCTATGAATGGTTCAAGTGACGAAACGCAATTAGGGCACGAAAAGTGTACAGACGAGGAAGATATACGGGCAAGTCAGTCACCGCACGACGGACTCGTAGAGTGGGCTGCACGTGCGGGAAGCTCGGAAATGAAAGCTAGGCACCCTGGGAGCCCCACGCTCGTGAAGCCGCATTATGTGGGTGGCAACCAGTTGCTGCATTGTATACACGCGCTTCTCTGGAGGTATCTCGGACTGGACGCGTGGTGAGACAAGACCCGGTGGGGAAGTCAGAGGTGGCGAATTGCGTAGGGGGGGGGTTCTGGGGTGGCGGCATTGTGGGCTTTGGTGGGAAACGACGTGACCAAGGTGATGACATGAGGCTGGCCGGCAGCGGGTCGGAGGTTACGTCCATGGCGTATACGCCCGGTTCCATCTCCGGAGATGGTGGAGGAGCACGAGTACCCTCTTGGGGTAAATGGGATTGCAGTCGTTGGTCGGTCTCCATCATGGCGCTTGTATCCATTGAAGCGGAATTAAAGCCACCCATGCGAAGACGCTGAGCCAGGCGCTCCACAAGCTGCTGGTCCAAGCCGTACAGCTCCTCCCCGACCCTGGTCATCACGACATCCCCAGAACCAGAACCAACCTCTACATCCATAGCAATAATATCCGTATCCACATTCTCAATTCGTCTGCTCTGAGTCTCCTCATGCAAAGCGATGATACTGCGGCGCACAGAGGCCATGAACTGAAGATCAGCAAGTACGCGTTTGCTCTTTCTTGGCCGTTTGGCAACAGGGCGTGCAACAATGGTAGAGCTTGCTCGCACCGAAGGCGGAACAAGGGCGCCGCTTCGCCTACGGCGAGCCTCGACGGGCAAGGGGCGTTTGTGTACTGGTGGCTGGTGATGCGGGGATTGTTGTTCTCCGACAGAAGCGGTAGGGAATGGAATGACATTTTCCTCTCGCGAAGAGTCCGGGGGCATCGACAGAAGTGGCTTCCATGTGCGCAGTGCCGTGGTACTTGTCAGGGCAACGGTTGCCGAGGCCTTTCGGGACGCAAAGCGCGGCGGAGGGCTGGGGTTAACCTTCGTAGGTTTACCCGCAAACGGCCTCGGAGACACCGCGTTCGTTTTGTCGCCGAACGCTCGCAACGTTGTGACGATGGCTTTGGAGCGGAAACTGTCGGGGACAGAGAAGAGCGTTTGAATGTCATACATATTGAAAGGAAGAGGCGAGCGTTGTCAGATGAAAGCACAGGTGAGTGGTGGTTAGCGTCGACCAGCGGATTTGAAATGTCTCGACCTGGTGTGTATGTCAAAAGACGGAAACGTCGTCGACGGGGGTGAAAGTAAACGGTGGGAGGGATGGTGTCGGCGGCTAATAACGAAAAACGAAAGACCCCCATCCACCCCAACTTATATGCGCCCACCAAAACATATTCAAACATCACGTCCGCGCTAAGGCCACGCGTTCCCGTCCTCTGCACAACGTGACCGACCGCACTGCTTGTTGCGCCTCAGGGCGCCGTTGCCTCACGGCTCTGGTCGTACCGCATGTAGTCCTCTGCTTGTCTTTCAAGAGCTGAAACGACCAAAGAGTTCGTTCCGTTCGAGTCATAGGCCGGTCTGCGGATCTGCGGATCTTGATGCTAGAGTCGAGTAAACTCCCCACCCCACTCCACCAACTGGTCTGGGCCCTTTCCATGGTCGTCGATTAGGCCAGCCACATGAACCGCTTTAGGCCAGTGCCGTGGTTTGTCCCAGCCTTTTACCCTCTTAAGGAAGCTTTCACGTGAAGTTCAATGCGATCAGAATGTACTGCGGTGGCGTCGGCGTCTAAAAGCTTTCCCACTGTCTTCGTCCGCTCGGCTCGATTTCCGGTGTTCGGTGTTCATCCCCCCATCTCTCCAGACACCTCGTAGAATGTCAAAGGACTCAGGAATACCACGATCGTTCTTGCAAAGTAATTCGCTATCATCATGGCAGATTAACTGCTAAATTACAAAATCGTCAACCGGTGACACAGACCGTTTCACGAGAACAAGACAACAACAAGGGTCGCTGTATAAGCTCAGTTTATTGGACTATGCACTTGGTGTAACCAACTGGACCATCAGCTCATCTACGGATTCGCCACGATGGCGCTTCTTGCAGTGTTCACTGAATAGGTCCTTGCGTGATTGCTTGTAGTTGCACGCTCGGCAACCAATTGTCGGTGGACAATGTATGGACCTAATGTGTCGCATCTTCTCCCATTCGCCAGAAAAGTCCTTTCCACAGTCGTCGATGGTGCAGGCAAATCTGCGGTCGATTGTTCTTTGCCCTCCTATTTGGTCAGCGGAACCCTCGTGTTTCCGCCTCTTGGCCATCGGGAGATGTGGCAGGCTGCCCAAATGTATGGCGTTGTGTTCTCCTGGTTTGACATCCATAACCTCTGTCGTATCAGCGTTGCCGCCAAGACTTGGGGGTGTGTCTAGGCTATCACCGAAGGTACTCAGCCCATTGGGTGGTGAAGTACTTCTTTGAAAGCCATGCATGGATCGTTGATCCAAGACCGTTGAGTAGTAGGAGACTTGTCCCATTTCATTGGGATTCCCAGAGAACGTCTTAGGAGAGCTGGCCCAGGGTGTTGGATGGGCCCAGGTCGAATCCGTGGATGAAAAATTCTGAGTGGTGGCTGTCGTGGTGGGCCGCGTGAAGGATGAATCGAATGACGCTTCAGGACACATCTCCGTGGGCGTCATGGAATAACCGAACGGTCGCATAATCCTAGTCACGTCTTCCTGGCTCAGGGCGTCTGAATCGCATGAAAAGGGTTCAAGTGTCATCGCCGTTCCATGCGAAAGCCATGAACCCTCTGTGCCACGGTATGTCGTCGGCATATTCTTATGCACGGAAGGAAATCGGTCAGTCACTGTGAGCGGGGTCAGGCTGAGCGGTCATACCTGGTGATACGTGTATGGTTCCATATTCAACAATAAACTGGCCAATGCAGGATCATGCGATGAGGAAAACATTGAGCGGGAAAATAAACAATCTAGGTGCGCTGGGTCGGTTCCTGGGAAAGTCGTTGACTTGCACCGTGGGCGTTACAAAGACTTTATAAGTGGAGAAAGGGATTTTATGGCCCTCGTGGCAGTCCTAAGTGCCTCATGGGATATGCGAGTAGTCCTTGTTTTGATGTCGTGCATGATTTCCTAACCAGGTTTGTCGTGGATAAAAATGGCTCTAGTCACCATCTCCTCGGATACCATGCAACTAGGACAAGACCATAAAGTCAATGGATATCGAGTTTGCTCTTGCGCCTCGCGGAGCGGTCAAGGCATCTTCATGGCCCCAGGGCTGTGCCATCATTTAACGTGCCGTAAGTGTACGCACAGCGCCTGCCTTCTCCTAGAAATCGCCACAGGTCCGAGTCTGGTAAGGGAGTGGAGTTCCCTGTCCTTATCTAGCCAAGAGACGCCAGTGCAATGGAGATTCAGGGTGGAAAGAGCACTGGGAGTGCGGCACCGAGATACTTCGTGTGAGAACTGCAAATCATAGGAGGAAACGTGTCTGCCAACAGAGCCTTGGAGAACACAGGTGCTCAACTTTTAGGCGCAGGTGCCAGACGCACATGGGTCTTTCTCTCACAGCCTCAAAACTTATTTCGAATCGAAACTGATCGCTCTAATTCCAACCCCTACAGGCAGTTACAGGGCTAGAAACTTCTACTCAGCAATCTCTCGGACACAGCCGTGTCAAAGGTAATCGCATGATAACGGCACCAATCCGTCCGAGGTATCCTAGTATGCAACCGTGTGAGAGAAATGCTTCGCTTCTCAATGGAAATCGCGACCGTGCTAGGAAAGGGAAGGCATCAACATGAACATGTCGAAAACACTGCATCACCTTGGGCCCGGGGTCACTGGCACGAATGACTCGTACATCATGCGCCTCAGCCTCAGACTTCCATCTTTCACATATCCCAATGGCAATTGTACGAGTGTCTGACGAGGAATCAATAATAGTTCAGCGTCTAATGATGCCGACAAAAGCAACATGGCAAGGAAGATCTTTGTCAAACAACGTTATCACGTCCACCCAATTACCACAGGTGATCTATCATGATCCGTAATCCCCAAATGAATGTGGGTGCCCTACATATAGAAGAGTGCCAGTACCGCTATCAAATATGCCAATCCCGAGCAGAGCACGGAGAAGTTAAGGATTTGATGAACAACAACTGTGGTAAAACTGTAAGAATCCAACCAACGCGATCAGGTAATCGTTGCATCCTCGAGCTTTTAGAGATACCGTTGAAGTTCATCGCCACTGCCCCGAAGAATTAAGGGCCGTGTCGAGAATCCCTGATTTCCCGGATTGCGACGTACTCGGACTCAGGCCGTTAGAAATGGGGTCATCGTCGCTTTGGGCCAAGCCGGTCCGCTGTCCGGCGGAGCCTCGCTCCACGTCTGATCCGCCCCAAAGTGATGTCGTCACGCAGGTCACACGGGCAAGAACGGGTAAGCTGATCCTGGTGAGAATTCTATTAAGAATTGAATAATTTGTTTTGACCCCTTGCCGTGTTATCGAAATATGATTACCTAAATAGTTAAAATTTGGTTGGCATAAGGGGAGCCAATATTAAAAATAATCAATCGTCTGCTAGCTTATCAGCGCGACCCGTCGCTATCGATAACTGGCACCAGGTAGACAGTAAGCTATCACCAGTGCTTTCTAGTACCCTAGGGTCCCCTACTACGAGCCGAATCCTCTCCTCGTCCTCGTGTCTGCGTGCTGTTCATTTGAACACGATGAGCGAACCGCATCGCGCACAAAATGTGATGATAACCGCACGTGGCGTCCGCGTTGTCTGCCCAATCGTTCCACTGCGACATCGGAATAATTTATACTCGAGCCCGTGGTGACTGTCCTGTGACATTATAATGACAAGTCTTGACGTATAGCGACGTCTTCGTTGGCCAGGTGTGTATCATAACCCATAACTGAAAATGCTGTCACATTTGACCAGGCGAGGGTGTAACTTCGTCTCCTCTGCGCGCGTGTTAGTGCTTGCTCCGGCAAGACGGCGTGTCTTAGTCTCATCAGCAGCACCAATCTACGCTCGTTACGTAGCGTCCGATATCAACGGCTCCACTCTCCGTAGCCTTTTCTGGGCACGCTAACCAATCTGTTCCGCAGTCCGAGCCGAGCTAGACCACTTGTCCAGGAAAGGAAGCAACACTAGCATGAATCTTTTAAATTATTGACCCGTACAGCATTGACTAACAGACCCAATGGAGCAACTGGTGCATGCAACCCCACTTCCGGGGATACTACAGCCCTTGTACGAAGGACATCAATGCCGTCGATGCGGTGTCTTAGCAACAGCTGCCCCAAAATCGAAGGTGTCGTCCTACAGGAATATCCAACCGATACAAGGGGCACAGAGAGAAAACCAAGCTAGGATGGACAACACCCCTGGTGAGTCTTGGACGTGACAGTACGTACACCACAGGCAGCGTAAGAACAAGTCTAGGCGCGACATTGGTAGAGCCTGAGTAACGGTACCGAGGTATGAACTTCTTATGACGACAGCATATTTAATATTGTGCATGAATGCTTGGACATGTGGTCTACTGAGGGAAGTCAATTATAGTGCCAGAAAGCCAACACCAATGGCTTATGAGTGATGAATTTGTGCCCCAACATGCTTTTGATTCTCACAAAGGCCTAGTGCTGTTGGAAATTGGGAAGGGGCATTATAGCTGATGATAATGATATAATTTGATATAATTTTTGTCATGATGGCTTGTGCTCTCATAATCAAAATCATATTCACACTTATAATGGTCTTATCATACCATTTATAACCATGTTATGCATGTTACATAATTAGATCCACCTCAAATATTATCAAGTTATGAGCATTGCATAATCATAATCATTATACACTTATAACCACAATTATCACACTAATTATAACAGTGTTATCAACATCACATAATCCACAAGTTATTATAATGGGGGCAGGACAATTTATTTTATTTGGACAATTTTTCTATTTGGATATTTTTTTTAATTCTACCTTTTGCTTCACATCCAAAGCAAGTGTGCTTGAAAATTAACCCCTACCATGCTGTCTGCAATACCAGGCACAGAGGTCACTCAGGGTGGAGAAATGCAACTGGGGGGTAGGAGAGGCAAATGAGAGGGGTGCGAGGTGAAAGAGGGGACTAGAGGAGAATGAGGTTAGGGGCTCACATGAAAACACAAAAATCAGAAACACATGCATGAAGTTGCAACCCATTCACAGGAGAAGGGGACAAAAAAGAAACAAACCCAATACTGTGTGTGGAGGAACACTTGCAGCCAGTGGGATCAGGGAAGCCCCAGGCTTGAGTGTGAAATGCTCATTGAAATCAAATGTTGGGGTGGTCATCAAAAGAAGCTGAGGAGGATGGTTCCTAGGGGTAAAGGTGTTCAGAACATCCTTGGGGAGATGTTCCACACTAGACTTCAGAGTAGGGCTGTTCACCATACTGTATTACAGGTACAGCTGTATATTTGATGGGTCCAAATGGGTCTACCTGTCCTGACCCTGTACCGTATATCAACTTACTGTGAACTCAAATGGGACAGTACAGGGGATTGAATGGCTGTATTATGGGTAACAGGTTATATATTAGGAACTAAACTACTGATACAACATGTTCTCATTGCAAGTGCAATTTCTTTTTGACTAGTATAAGGGTCCTGATGGTCTCCACCTTCAAGCTAGTGTGACAGAGAGAGATTGTGTCTCAGCCACCAGAGAAAACCCTCTCTACAGCCACTGCAGAAGCTGAAGGGGACAGTGAGCTGTGAACAAACTCACACCACATGCCTGCCTTTGTTATATTTTCTCCAAAGAGACCATGGATGTGAGTCTGATTCATCAGATGCTTGCTCAGCTTCAATGATTTCCTGCATCTGTGCAGTGTTCTGGGTTTGTGGATTTTGGGCTGAGGAGCCTTTAGCACACATGGAAGAGAACAGAGAAGAAGCAAGGGTACATGTATTCTGAGAGGATTGGGTATGGACTGTTGAAGCAGATGGGTGCAGGTTATGATAAGAGCAATAAGATCCTTAAGATCTATCAAAAGATATTTCAGTATTGTGTAAGACAAGACTATAATTCAGTAATACCTATCACAAGATATCTACAACACATGATTAGATGCGAGAGATAAGATAGGAAACAGTAAGTACTCACTTCAGTATTGTGTAAGACAAGACTGAAGTGATCTATCGAAATACGACACTCTTAAGTACTCCAGAGCATCTCTAAGTACACTGCAGGTAGCTACCATCAATAAGAAACAAAGATCATACAAGGATCAGTCGTTAGTAGCTACCGATTAACTTATCATTGTAAGTAATGCAGATCTCAGCATATGAGCTGAGCCAGTGATGCCTGGTCCATGTAACCAATGCGTCAATGCGCCTTGGCTGTGATTACATCACAACATCCCAGGGTAGTGGTAACACACCAAATCAATGATAATCTCAACATGGACATGTGTGATCATGGCATTGAGGCAACATGTGAAATGAAACGAAATGAAACTAAACTTTGAAAGGGTATGGTAGGTGGTAGCAATGAGTGGGCACTAGTCAGCATGGCTGAAATGCCATGCAGGGGTGGTCGGTCAGCTCTCAAGCATTGGGGGCTTTTGCCTGACTGATGAGGCAGTGGTGGGCAAGCATGCAGGTGCATGGTAGCATCAGAGGAGGAGTGGGTGTGTATGTTGGAGGCGAGAGGTGGAGGGTGTGGAGGCATTTGCATGTGACATGGTGCTGGGAGAAAGGAGAGTGTTGGGCACACGTGTTAGGTGTTCAGTTGTAACATCATCAGAGGTGGAGGAGAGGGAGTGTGCATTAAAGGCAAGAGGCAGAGGGTGTGGTGTGCTTGTGTGTGTGGTGTGGTGGTGAGAGAGGAGTTGTGCATGTGTGTGCCTGTTGTTTGACTGCTGGCTGGATTCTCATGGTGGGTGGCACTTTGTCAGTCTGGCCTGTTCCATGTCTGAGCCAGCACATCGCTTTACAACATTGTGCAGAGTTGAATGAGGCTGGATCATCCTTTGATGGACACAGCTTGATCTCTTGAAGATACTGTGGGCAGTTGTCATTTGTGAGACAACTATCAAGTAAGCATTTGAGTTTGAGCTATCCAACCATCCAAAGCAGCTGACAGCAAACTGACCCATTGGAATAGAGGACTGCTGGGCACCCATGATGAATATGGTGAAACCCTCAGCCTTACAGACCACCTGCATTCACCACTGAGATGTGAATGTCCAGTGTGACCAATGGAGCTTGTGATGGATAAACAACCACAAAATATGGTGATGCCTGAAGAAATTTGGGTGGTACAATTGTGGTCACTTGGGGGCAGTGCTAGGACTCAGCATTGATGGAGGCGCACTAGCACTGTGGTGCTGCTGGAAGCAAAAAAAAAGTCAACCTGGGGTCAGCACACAGACCCCAACAAACAAACTTACTGCTAATGCTGCTGCTGTCTCAGGTCTGGTGGGTAGATCTTGGGCATGAACTTTGAGTGTGCACAAGATGGTAGCAACATCTGCTGAAGGGGGGTGGGAAGCCATGCTTGTGCTCAAGCACTTTGCCACATGAGCATCCACTGGCACATGGTGTGTGCTGCAAGCTCCTGGGCATATTGCATTTTGCAGAGCTTGATCATATCAACAGTCATTTTTTGTTTGACAGGAGCGATCGAGTGGGAGAAGAGAGTCAAGAGACAATAGTTGGTTTAGAGGAAATGTTGGTCACAGCAGAAAACCACCTGTCATTTTAAACAGCCCCTGAGGATCCACAAACAATCCAGCAACGATCAGGATGTCCAGCCTAAAACTCAGGAGAACTCACAAAATAATACAACTAAGAGAGAGAAGCATACAAATTGTTTGCAATAGATGGCTGAATGTTGAGTGTTGGATGCTGGACAGTGAAAGCTGTTTATCTCATCAGCAAGGGACATTGGCAATACATGTGGTCCAGAGAAATATATTCCAAATCTAGACTACAAAGTACCTGTATGATGGCCATTTATGGCTGTCAACTAATGGGTCTCAATGGGTAATACCCATCCCATACCCATACCATATAAACTCTGCAGCGGTCAGTGAACAGGACGGGTACAGGACCCATAATATGGGTCCCATACACCTGTACATACACAAGTACGGTGCACAGCCCTACTTCAGAGTCAGCCTGTTGACAAGAGCATTGGGTATAAGACATGACATACACCTTGGTCACTGTCAAGACTCACTGTTGAACAATCCAGTTCAAGAGCAAGGGATCAGCTCAAAGACGAGTCAATAAATGTCCAGGATGGTGTGGGCAAGAAGTAGAGTCCAAAGCAGTACCAAATACCAAAGAGGTATGGTTACTGGTAGAGTCGAGCAAGTACACAGGGAAGAGGCCAGAGTGGTCACAAGGGGACAGTCCTTAAAGGAGTATCCCAGGGGTAGAGAGTGCCATAAACAAATGGACAGTCTGAAGACTGTCTGCTACTTTATTAAGCGCTTATATACTACAAGAGAACTGCTAAATAGGGAACTAGTTATAACCTTGTTATCAAGCACAATAGACAGATGAGTAAGAAGTCAGAGCATGCTTACTGAGCATGCTCAGTCATGCTCAGTAAGCTGCTGAGTAAGGAGACTCCTCTTGATGAGTAAGAGCCTTTACTGTCCACAACATGTTCACTGCTTTAGTACACATGCAAAGCACCTGATCCATTTGCTGTTAGTTAGTTTAGGGCCGGTCATTTGAGGACTTGTAGTTCTGGTTCAGGGAATAGAGTTGCCTATGACTTATAGTTCCACTAGGGTCCTTAGGGTCGACCCTAGTACTTCTATTAAGGTCCTTAGTATTGCTTTATAGTTTGTTTCTATGGTTATTAGTGTTAGTCTAATAACACATTGTAGGGTCTTTAGTATTGTGTTAGTGCCTATTGTAGAGCACTTAGAGTTATCCTAAAGGGTCCTTAGGGAGGCTATAATACTGTCCTTTATTGCTGAAAGGGTTGCCCTTAAGTGGGGCTTGCTGTATGTCAATTGTGCCAAGAATCACTCATGTGACAATGTGCACATGATATTGTGGACACCTCTACTCACCCCTTTGTCCATGTGAACAGGGTGACACCATAGAGGCTGGGTTTCCTCTCATAAGGAAGGATCCTTTAAGGGCCCTCTCCGGGAAATAGTTCATGACAGTCACCACAATACATTTGAAAGTGGGATTTGGAGACTGCAGTCCCCTCTCCCCAAATTGACATGTCCAGTTGCTCAAACCAGGTCCAACCATATCCATGTTTGGAGGTTTCAGTTACATCAATGGCATGCAAAAGGTCACCTTTTGTGATATTCAAACCATGAAGCTTGCTAATATGATGAAGTCTGGTGTCTTGAATGCAGCAGGCATGGGCATTGCAAAGGTATGGGTTAGGGTTTTTCCGGCCCGGCTTGGCCTGAAAGCCCCGGCTTTGGCTCGGCCCGAGGCGGCTTTGGCTTTCTAAAACCCCAGGCCGGGCCAAAGCCGTCAACCCCGGCTTGGCTCCGGCTTGGCCCGGCCTAGGCCACGGCTTTTGTACGTAATATTTTCTGTAGTGAGCCCGCTGGCCACATGACTTGTACAGGCCCCTTGCGCGCCACGCGTTCACTTTCCCTTCGTCTTTCATCCCACTCACATCCCTCCTTCCAACTATCGTCATTCCTTTCACCTCACTCTCCTTTCCTCGCGTTCCCACTCTCGACGTCATCCCCACCGCGTTGCCCACTCCATGTCAGCAGACTACAACAACGGCTCAATTCGATCGCCGTCGACGTCACTCGCCTTGGCGCTCAACGCCTTCATCCCTTCGGTCTTCAAGTCGGAGCACGGCTCCTCCCCACACTTCGACCTACGGCACGACACCATCGCCGTCCGGCTGCGCCTCGCGCCCTCCCAACACCGTCCCTCAAGCATCGTCCTCGCGTCCGCCACACGTCTACGCACGGACCCGTATGACGCGTTCGTCATCGTCACCATCGCCTTACCCGAGGGCTCGCTGCCCACAGCGCCTCGCCCATCGTCATTGCCGCCATATTCGAGGGCTCGCTGCCCATAACGTCTCGCCCCCTACATCATCGCCGCATCGCCTCGCGCTCGCGGATTCGCAGTAGGAGGACTTTAGAATAGCACTTTTGTATTTAAATATCAAATATATTACGGAGTCGTTATGTTCTGGAGAGCATGATGAGGCATGGTAAGAGCATGGATTATACATGTGGAATGAGTGAAGTCCAGTGTACAACATGGTACACTGCGGGACGAAGTGATCTAAGACTGAGGAAAGGGATTACGAGCAACCAACGCTGACTGAGCATTGCACATTGACATATAGGCCACCAAGGCTTACATTGTACATGTACTTGACTCAAGCAAAAAGGAAGGTTGAGAGGGAAGCACAGATACGACGATGAAAAACTGACAGGGAACATGGTGTGTCCATCATGCAAAGTTGATAAATTAAAGTTTGATGATTACCCCAAATGATCAAAGCCGGGGCTTGACGGCCCGGCTTTGGCTTTTCAAATCACAGGCCGGGCCAAAGCCGTCACGAAGCCGTCACTTTGGCCCGGCTCGGCCCGGCCTATTTCGGCCTGGCTTGGCCCGGCTCACGGCCTGAGGCCGGGCCGGGCACATCCCTAGTATGGGTGCACTATGGTGGGGCATGTGTGAGGTGGTGCAGGAAGATACCCTCCCCATAGCCTATGTCAAGCACCTTTGAAGGTAAATATGGTAAGTCTGAGTTGGGATTTGGATGTGAGCTTGTGACTAGGCCTACCATTGTGACACACTCCTGAGGAGAGGGAAGAGAACAGACAATAGCAAAAAAAAACATGAAGGTGTAAATGCACAAAAATGTTCACATGTGGGACAGCAGGGGGTGAAAGGAGAGCAAGGAGGGCAGATATAGGTGAGGGAATCCAAAAAGAGGGGAAAATGTGACAGACTCCAATGTTGCAACCACATGAAGTGAGTGTATTTTTTTTTTTTTTTTTTTTGAATTCGCTTTTGTATACCGCTTTATAAACTGAGTACATGGGCGGTCCCTGGGTACCTAAGAGCAGGCTTATCACGCACTGTGCCTGGCCCAAAATGCTAAAAGTAACCTATGGTGTCCTACTGTGTCTGTATATATAGTGATAGGGGAGTGGGTTTCGTACTCGAGTGAGAAGGGACAAAAGAAATGGGGCCAGAGCATGAGGAACCAGCTCAGATCGAAGGAGCAGGGGATTGGAGTTGTACATGGGGGTGGCAAAAACATGAGTGAAAACACATGATCAAAAAGCCTATTGTCCAGTATAGTTAGGGGGTGGAGAATTGCTCCCACATTGTGTGGGAGGGTTTGACTGTGTCTCCAGCACAGACACCGGTGTCTAGAGTGTGGGGGCAGGTGGTAATCTGCCGAAAGGCAGGAAGGCCAGTCCGGTGAAGGGTGGTGGGGCAGGGTGAGTGGGGTTGGGTGGGGGGTTGGCAATGCTTGGGGTGGGAGCGGCGCCAGTTGGGTTGAGGGTTGGACATTTTGGGGTGGGGTGTTTCTTATTGGTGTTCTTTGGTGGGTTGCTTCTCCAGTGCTTTAGGGTTACCACATGCCCAAGCATGTGTAGGGTGCGCAAGTGGAGGAGTGCCTGGGCCTTTGTGCCATCTGGGTCTTCAAAGGAGACCAAGAGGGAGGAGTGCATGCCTGGGGCATAAGTTGATGGGGGCCTAACCCATGATGGGGGTTGGGTGATGGTAAGGGTGGCGTAAGTGGGGTTCTCAGCCAGAAGTGCTTGGTGGCACTCCTGTGGGGTGTATGCTTCTCTTGTGTTAGTTTTGCCAGTTGGGGCAGCGTTTATTGTAAGTTTGGACCATTTGACATTTGGTCATACTGGTGGGGGTTCTTGGGGGGCAGAGATAGAGTTGACTGAGAGGGAGGCTTGCAGGGCCTCGGAGATTGCAGGGAGGGAGGTCATAAGGTTGTGTGCTGTGGTGTTCAGACCACCCCAAATCACTAAGTTACCCTTTTGTGTCCACCTTGCAGCAGACACGTGGACTTGGTTGTTGTTGGTTGAACATAAGGCAGAGTTGATGGTGGCGCATATGTCTGCGGGGTCAGGGTGGAGGGAGGCTGGCCAGGTGTAAGCAGATGTCTTCATGACTGCACTAGGGTGGGGGGGGAAGGGAGGCCTTGGCTGCATATGTGGGAGTGGTGTTGGAGGCTGGGGTCAATGGGACTTTGGCCTTGGTGGGTGTTGTAGTGTTTTTGGGCAGGGCTTTGATTTCCTTTCTCATGTCAACTGAAGCCTGAGTGAGATTGATAAGTGTGGTCTCCAGGCTGGTGAGGCGGTTCTGGAGCGAGTTAAGTTCTCTGGTAGGGGCAGTGGATTGTGGGTGGTGCCCTAAGGGGAGGGCAGTGACTAGAGTATCATTCAGGAAGAGCTTCAGGAGGTGTGCAGAGGCCTTCATTGACTCGTCCAGTTGGGCAAGTTTAGAGGGATGCAGATGCTTTAGATAGGCATGGGTGAGCCCAAGTATACTAGCCAAAGAGTCATGGTTGGGGGGGGTAGTAGGGTTTCAGAGTTGTTCCCCAGGGAAGGGGAGAAAGGCTGGGAGAGGGATCGTTTGCCTGGTGGGCATGATGGTGGTATGAAGTTAAGAAGCGGGATGAAGTGAGTGTATGAGAGCAACTGACTAATATAATAGAAATTGCAGGTGTTGGAGCATGAGGTGCAAAGCTCACAGTTGCATGACAGTTGCTATGGGTGCTCCATGGGGCTGAGGCAACACTGTCCAAGGAGAAGAGAGAGAGATTAAGTGTGACTTTGTCTTGCATATCATCAAAAAAGAGGTAGCAGAAAGGGAATGATGGTGGCACTAAAGAAAGAGGGAGGCAGAGTGAAGGGAGGCAGAAAAATGGTTTGGATTTGGACTCTTATATATAATATAAGTTGTAATAATATTGCTTAATATAGAAAATGGGCACTCCTTTAAGATGTGCACAAGGACAGTGGTGAACTTCATTACACGGCGGGCAGGAAGGGATAAGTCGACTCCGCTTATAGTCAACTCAGTGGATAATAAAAGTAAGATATTTCAAGTGCTGAGTAGGGTCTGTTGCGGCCACAAATTATATTACATAAGTAATGACCTTAGTTGAGCACGAAAAATGTGACAAAAAAGGTTAAATATGGAGAGTCTACTCATTCCAGCACAACATTTACCCTAGCCTGGCTAAAAGTTGTGCCGGAATGAGTAGACTCTCCATATTTAACCTTTTTTGTCACATTTTTCGTGCTCAACTAAGGTCATTACTTATGTAATATAATTTGTGGCCGCAACAGACCCTACTCAGCACTTGAAATATTTTACTTTTATTATCCACTGAGTTGACTATAAGCGGAGTCAACTTATCCCTTCCTGCCCGTCGTGTTAGTGTTTTAAGGTCCAGTTAACTTTGGTTTTTTAACCCTATTATAGTAGACTGTAAGTTTAACTGGTCTAGGACCAACCCAGACACTGGGGGGACTGAATTGGACTGATTAAGACCAGTTATGACTGTTTTTTTGTCATAAAATTTGTTGTACTATACAACCTGTACGTGTTGATGAACTTCATCTGGAAACAGGAGGCCATTATATTTCAAACTCGATACGAACTCCGCAGCTCCGGGAGTATCACAGTCGTTCATCTTGCACGCACGCTGCCCTTCACATCACAAGTTCTCCCTTGCCCTCACTCACTCTGGTTCACCTGTCCAGGATACTTGTGCAGCCAAGCAGGTCTCGCTGCTTGAGTTGATTGTACCAGAGCTCTCTCCCAGTGGCCTCACTAGCACACCCAATTCTCCGTCCCCGTAACGCCGCTTGATCCGCCACATTTTTCGACTCCCGCAAATCCACTCATGTACGGGAAGCATCAGCCTGACCCACGGCCGTTCAAGCCTGTGACAAAGTGCTCATCATGCGGCAACGTGTGGCGTGCAAGACAAGTTCTGCTTCGTCTGGGAAAGCGGAAGAGACGGGATAGCACGGACACGTGAGTTACGACGGGCATGGTGCTCAACGGCGATGACGAGCGAGAGTTATCTGAGTCGAACAGCTCGTCCCTTCCTTCTCAGTGCCGGCGTCGCACCCTCGCACGGATATCGATTTGACATAGCTCTCTTCTGGGCTGTCATTTCTATTCGCATTGTCAATGTCTCCCGAGCCTCTTTCTGTCTCACTCATACTCACGTTTTAGTATAGTCTCCTGCTGAGAGACATTGGCCGCCACCCTAAAGGTTTCATCTACAAATGTTTGGTAGGGGATCTCAGGCAACGGCACCTCCACAACACGGCACGCCATTTTCAGCGCAACGTTTGATGTGAACGTCTCTCTCTTCGTGTTGGGGTGCCTTTGCCTTTGGGTGCCTTCTCACCTCGAGCACGGTTAAATTCTCGCGTTGGAGGACTAGAAATGTTTACTCACGTCCACAGCCCCCCTTCGTTATTCTAAATGTCTTCTCCCAGGGCACTTTTCCTAGATTTCTCGATAAACTCTCATGACTTGGCTGTGGATGGAGAGGGGTCAGAATTCTGTCCGCATAATTATCCAGAGTCCTTGGAAGGTATCTCAACCCTTGAAGCAAGTTCTGGGTACGATCAGGTGAGGAATGCATCATTCTATGGAAATCAAGTTTCCCGACCTTGGCACTTTCACCAGACTCGCACGCAGTCTGGACCGTGGTTGCCTTGGAATCAGTTAGGGCCACAAGTAAGCTTTCCGCCCGACGAGGTAAGCAATATCAAGTGTTCTGTAATCTGAATGCCCACCAGTGTATACCAGTCGAGAGCTCATGGAATTGAAGCCCACGACTGTCGTGGGAAGTCTGAAAAGGCGCGACCGGTCTGTGGTGAATGTAAAAAAGACTTTGGACGTCCCCAGGAACGTAAACGCCACATTAAAGATGTACACAATTCACCGCGCAAGTGCCCGTTCTGCGACATCAAGTGGAAGCGTTGTGATAAAATCAAGGCTCATCTCTTGGCCAAACACCGCGAGAGATTTATCCCAGAAATCGTTGAGGGTTTACGTGGTCGGGATCTGACGGAGTTCCTCGATCATCTTACCGAGATGGAAACAATCTTTCAAAATCAATCTCGCTCGTCCCGTGGACCCCTCCCCGTCGCTGCTTGAGGCGAACATTCACGCTATACGAGGAACGCCTCTGGTGTCCCTAAAGCCCACAATAGTTTCACATTTCCAATACCGACGCGTTGGCAGCCCTCGGGTGCGTTGTGCAGAAGCTTTCCACCAGGCTGCCTTCCTCGACATCGCACTCACCTCCGTGGTCCCAATTCATTACGTATAGCTCCCTGCTGCTCTGATTACCAATTCTATCGTTTTACCTGTACTTTCGCTTACTATTATGACTGCCACAACTATACGGGCTTTGCGCCCTCTCTGTCTGACCCCATATCCTTCTGTTCAATATTCGAGCATCTAGTATCAGTGCTCTTGGTTCACTATTTCTCGAGTTTGACTTCCCACTCGTAACTACAGCGTGCCTACACAGGCGAAACCACTGGTCGGGTCTCCCTGTAATGTATCCTCGTGTCGTTCTTGAAACTCTTCTAAGCTTGTCACCTCGACCTTGCCATGGTGTCGCGACTAACCTGGAATTGAGGTTGCAAATTCGCTCTGGGTCTTCAAACATCGTTGCTTTCCTAGCCGTCAGCAATGCTGCCTCATACGTCCTCAACACGCTCGCCCTGTGAGCCCTCAACGTCGTGCTGGCTTGGACTTCCTAGGTACATATGAGATCATTGTCATATCCCTTTTCGTCCATCAGCCGAACTGATGCGTGCATCACCCCCGCTCTCACATTGAGCCTGACGTTGTCATGCTTGTTTGAGACATGTAGAAGACTGGACCCTATACCATTGTTCAGAGCCCTTATTTCAATACAGTATACAAGGATTGGGATGGGGTCAGCGCTACTCGTTGGAAATGTAGACTCGAGACTACGTTGTGAATACCGTTGTACTTATGTACATCGAGAGCAGAGCATCACTGCACTCACCTGGCATTGCTGAAGGCTAGTAGATGGTACCGGCTTATCCATTGACCAGGAGAGATTGCACGTTTATGGGAAAAATGAGGCAGGAAGTCACGTAAGCTCCTGCTGAGGCTGAAGGCAAAGGGTTCGTTTTTGATATGCCATTGCAATGAAAATGCCCACGCACGACCAAGTGATAACTTGAGCGTCCATGTCGACAATGTCAAAGAATATAATGCCGCTTGGTCGCCAAGATAACCCTTCCCTCAGGATTCCACAGCCTCCATATCACAAAAGTCCTGTTTCTGTCGAGACTCTCGATGAAGCGAGGAGCTTTCATTGAAGTGGAGGTGTGAGCTCCTGGGGAATGGGAACTCGGCAGCCGCCTGAGGCACTCCGCTCGTCAATCATACCCTGACACAGCGCACTGATCTCATGTGGTTCCTTGGAACATCCCAGCGTCGTGTCGATGCGTCAGACGTCTTTAAAGTATTCCGACTTAATCGTACAGCTCTCGGGTCTCATTACCAGGATCACGAGTGCCTGGGGATTTTGTGAAGAACCAAGAAAGGAGTGCAGCCAGCTGAAGTACGATGTAAAGCCTTAAGGCCTCAGGGCGACTTCGGATCAGGCAGAGAGATAAAGGTCAAGACAGAATGGAGGAGATCATACGCCACCTTTAAAAGGATTGCGTTACGATAAGGTATCCCACTCTGTCGACATCCATGCGATCGTGGGAGGCATTCACGTACGCACATTAGTAACCGTCGATTCTTAGCTGAAGAAAGTGCATGTGGGTCGCGAGCTTCCATTTCTCCCGCGGCGTCTTGAATCCGCTATACTTCAGTCTTGACTAGACCCTTCATCCTATCGTCGATTCTGTACGACTGACACTGGCCCATACATTACTTAGAACCCACCCACATTTTAAATTGAGCCGTTCAGTCTCCGAGTTGCTGAATAGTTCTGTTGGGACCTTTCGTTGAACCTGCTGTGGAAGACTTCCTAGGCCGAAGCTGCACTTGACATCATATTCCTGTTGAACCTTCTACCTATGATTCCATTCCTGCGCGCTAGTTTGATGCCATGTATGTACAAGCCGCAAACGAGTAGAACCTCCGAGTCCTCAGCTCAGAGCTGTGACGCTTCTCAGTCTCCGATACGTCTCATGCATTCATTACGAGCGAGTTCGATGACGCACTGACGCAGACAGAAGCCTTGAGACAATGATACCATACCTGCCATTGTGTGTAGAATGGGAACTTGAAGCTCATCCAAAAGGGTAGAGGCTGTGTCGAGTCGTAGGCCTGTTAACATTCGCTTGCTTGTTCACATCGAGTTCATAACCCGGACCTGTCGACACGGAAACGAATGGATGAGCGGAGTCCGCTTATGGTCAGCCAATGAGCAGCACAGGTCAGACCCTTATCTTTTAAAAATTGATTAATTTGGCAACAAATTCCGTAACTAGTTTCTAACGTCACATTATATCGACCCCTGAGTTGACTTGTAGAGGGTCACCATGCGGATCAGAAGCTACTCGTTTTCGGACGACCCCCAAAAGATGATATTTGCCTCCGGCGCGACCACGAAATCGGGGTTCACAATGTTACTGGCACCGATACGGTACACCGCCAGGCGCGTAGGACAGGCAGCGTCTCAGGTGTAGCCGCTGCACAGCTACGACGTGCACCGTGCCAACATGTTGCCAATGGGCCGCTCCGTTTCCCGTTCGTTGACTTGACTCATCGACACGCCGTGCCCGTGCCTGCCTGTGAGTGAACGATCGGCCCAACCCCGCTCTTGCCGTGGGGCCCCCGGGATAACGCACGACGTGGCTCTAACCTCCGCGCAATTGATTTTACACCTGGCCGTGGCCGGGTCAATTTCGTAGGGGCATTCATGACTGTAACCGGAGCAGAGAATGGACGACGGTTGCCAGCGATTGGCAATAGCTCAGCCCGCCAGGCCCAATACCACTCAAGCGCCGTAACAGCGAGAACTCAGCCTGCTTTGTTTTGCAACTTGGCACTTGACCGAGACCTGCAACTCCCTGTACGTTCTTCAGCCATATCGCTTAGGGTCACTGACGTAGCACAAGCAGCTGTCTGTCACGCTATATATAATGGTGAGAATGAGATTTCAATGCGAGGCTATGCAAGCGGATAGAATAGATATCAATCACTAGCGGTTTCATGACAATAAGGATTGCAAAGAAAAAAACAATCAAGACGCAATTCGCATGCAAGGGTATGCTAAATAATGCTACAGGAATGCATGATTGTGTTAAATCACTGTTATATCAACAACTATGAGAACCGTCCGTCCGTCCAACCTACAGCGGCAAGCAGCAAAAAGGAGATCAGTCCGCGTGGCTAACATGAGGAAACCACGTGTTCCGCACCATGAACACATCCTCACGCTTCTCCACATTGATATCATCAACCCCCACAGTGGGCTCGAACCTCGAAAATGGCGAGCGGATGTACGGAGAGCCATGCTTACGTGGCGAGAACGGTCGGGGTGTATCGCGTCGTTTCATGATCATGCGAGCCACGAGTTGCGGCATGCTAACAATTGCCGTCTTTCCCGGCTTGACCTTACGCCGCCAGCATGTTCACTGGCGTCGGGATCCTCGCCAAGTTTGAGACGGAGTAACGCCTGCAGCTCGCGCCCACGCTCCTTCTCGCGCTTGCGCACGCGTCGCGCCTCCGCTCTCCGCGCCTCTGTGAACAGCAACCATGCCCGGATTGTCTTCTCATCCGACTCGTCCAACTGGGTGGGTTCACCTGGAGGTCCCTCTGTTTCGTCGGCCCCAGCACTCACACCCACCGCGCTCGTCAAAGTCAGCTAGCTTCGACGGGACCGGTGGAGCCACGCTGAGCCGGCCCGCGAGGGATTCCGCACGCTTCGCATGGAACACTTCGTCTTCCTTCGCCTTGCGCTCTGAGACCCACGTCCGGCGGCGCACGCTCTTAAGCATTTCGAACTCACGAGTATTGACACGTGAGGTAGCCTCTGGTGAGAAGTGCAGATTGGGTTCGATCGCGTGCATCTCAGAAGCCTCGGGCTGGTTAGATGACGCGGCTTGTATAGGTAAGAAGAGCCCAAGGCCACTACCACGTGGAGGCGATGCTGCCGTCCAGCCGGGAACGGAGGTTTCTGCAGTAATGAGGCTATTATCCGGCTCCGCACCGGGGAATGTCAACAACGGTTGTCCAGTTAGCGGCGAAGATTGGGGTGGAGACGTTGGTGGTCCATTCATTGGGAAATCCTCCGGGAGGTCCGCGAAGGATCGCCGAGATGGAGACAATGGGATAGAGGAACCACCGAGGTCATCATCATCATCGGGGAGGGTCCGACAACGTGTGATGCATCGGCGAGGATGGGACTATGTCCTGTTCTAGATTGTCCGCATCCAGAGACGTACAGTGGAAGGAATCGGAATCATCAACTTCCATGGGTCCGGTGTCTGGGGTGACGCTAGGAGTAGACTCCGCAGCGGCAGCAGCAGACAGACCAGGCCTGAAAATTGAAGGCTCTTCAATTTCTGAGAGCGGTGGTGCAGGTTCGGGGGTCGAGAAATGTTTGAAAGAGACTCGATGTGACAATGGGTTCTGTGCCTTTGTGATTAATGGACGCAATTCCGGTGTAATGTGACATGTCAGATGTGGCACAGAAAGGGTGTGATGTGCCTAATCCGCGCCAATGCGAAACCCAAGGCGTCCCGTGTTTCCGCAGCAGAATTTTCCACACTGAGGGAAGGGAGGGAAATCCTGCGCCGGAGCGGCAAGGGCTGTGCGAAAAGGGTCAGTTGCGGTAGAATCTGCGGGCTTCCATGATCGGGAAGAAAGAAGTTAAGGGTGGATGGGTCGACGAAAAGCTTTCCCTCTGGGTGATGTGTGAGAGCGAGTCAGGGTGCCATCGGGGGGCACGCTGTCACAGGTTGTGCGATGGGAAGTTGTGGAAAATTGAAAATCGGGCGCTTGCAAAACCATCCGGTGGCACTACCGAAGGGCGAAGCTGACCACATAGTGACTCCACCTTAGAGTCTAGGCCACGTATGGGTGCATTGGAACTAAAGGGTAGAGTCACCCTGTCGCCCTCCATGGCCTGAACGCCTGATGTGCTGAGGCGCGAAAGAGGTGGGACCAGGGATCGCGACAAGAGGGTTGACACCTCCAGGGTGCTGGCAGGACGCGCATCGGCATCGTCGAGTGGAAGATCCCAGATTGGAGGGAGGGGAGTGAGTAAATCCGACGTAGGAGATTTTCAGGAGAGGACGATGAGTGAGAGTCACTGTCGGTCGCGTCCATCTTCACATGAGGGTCATAGTGGGCACATGCATCTCTATCGAGGGTGCAGCACGGAGATGGAGTGGTGGCTTCTGGGAGTGCATGTGGCACCATTGGAAGCGAGGGCGGAGGGGAAAGAGGAAGATCTTTATTAGACGGATGTGACGTAAGGGGGGGTTCGGGTTCGGGTTCTGTGTGAGAGAGGTAGAGGTGCAAGGAAGGGTCAGAGGGCCAGGATGGGGGCAGGGAGATGTACCTGCAACATGCGATGGGGAGTCTTCGGACAAGATGGGAAGCGGAACAGTGTGCTTTGGATCGGAGTCGGTGGGTGGAGGGGATGGATAGATTTGTTGAGCTGTTCAGTAGAAGAGGCCAGATTTGCCGGAGAAATGGGACAGATGCAGGTAGGATCAAACGTGGGAGGGTCGTGGGGTTTGGGTATGGAGGTGCAGTGATTTGGGGTGTAATAGGGCGACCAGAGATCGAGAGACCAGGGTTGAGCGCCGAAACCAAGACGCACGCCAGGTTGAGAGGACGATGGGGGCGATGTCGAGAGAATCAAGCAGTGCGGGGATGAATGAAAGCCTTCGTTGGCGAACGTCATGGTTTTCACCAATCTTTCGAACGGACTAGCAGGGCTGTCGAGCTGGACGTAAGGTAAAGGTAAGGTAAGTGGAGATGAGA
>JAGFNK010000661.1:0-27065 GCA_025769875.1 Russula earlei | reverse complement strand
GCGTCTTGCGTGCCAGTGAAGATGCATGACTTCTGTTCTGTTGGTTGGAATCCTCCTTACTGGCTGTGGTGCAGAGCTCTTGCTTGCTTCTACACGCAGGAGGAGCTCTTCAGGCTCATCAATATCAAACTCACCAGCCTGGGGTTCTTCGGCATGTAACAGGCCTACCATGGCATCACATCGTTTGAGGCGTTTAGGGAAGGCACTGATCACGTTGAGAAGACGAAGAGGTATGTAATGAGCATACTCACCTATTGTTCCTTGCCATCTTGCGTTTTGTACTCAAGGGGGAGTCACCACTGACACTCCGTGCAGCGGTAATTTCGGATCTCAAGGATCCTCTCTTCGGTTTCTGTGAACAATGATGAGGATTTCTTATGTTAGCCACAGACCACTTACCACTGGCCTCTTTCTCGAGGCGTTCCTCATGGTGGCCATCAGGTGTGACTCGCCTTCGCTGTTATCAGTATCACCTGTATCGTCTTGAGCGTTGAAGTCGTCGAGTTCAGTTGATAAAGGTGGAGTCATGATCCGGAGGTTTTCCTTGTCTCCATCTCTGTCTGAGCCGTGCTCTTCTGAGTCGTGCTCATACTGCCTATAAAATTTCTCAGTCATGGCCAATACATTTCATGTGACTTACTGTGGCTGTCGCTTGGACACACAAAGGTCCGGCCTCGATGAATGGGCATGGAGAGTTTGCTCTTCTAACTCTATCAGGTCCTCCAATTGTGCGACACGATTGAGGACAGAACGGCGGTTCTCTTCTTCATCTTCTCTCCGGGCAAGTGTGGCAGCATTGTCCTCCTGGACTTGTTTTTGTGTGCGGCGAGTATGCTTGTTTTGTAAAACAACGTGACCAGGATGTGCCAAGGCGTTGGCTTTGCGAGTGGTGACCATGTGGGAGTGAGATGAGAGACGATATGGGTAGTGGACCGTGCTTACCTCCCTCTGAGGTTGGCTTTTCAAGGTGAAACGTCACCGTTGATCTTCTCCCGCAACCCGAAACAGTTTCATACCATAAGTTACCATAGAGGTCTGGAGCTCCATCAAGGAAGTGACAACAGTGACCTGCAGTTGAACAGGAGAGCGCCTATCACCTGCCAGGCTTTTTGGAAAGGAAAAGCGGATGTCTTGTTTCAGTAGTCATTGTGCCAAGATCAATGAAGGGTAGACAGGACAAGGCGTCAAGTGTAGACGTTTCAGAAAATGCGAGAATCAGGGCTGGCACGTTGTGCGAAGAGCACGGAGTTGAAAGTTAATTTGATGTATCAAGTTCCAAGGCGGATTCCCGCTGGCTGATTGATTGATACTTAAGATTCCCGCTGGCCGCAGAATCATGTGAACATGTGTAGCGCGCCACCACGGGCACGCGGAGTTCGTGGGGCTACGATCCG
This sequence comes from Russula earlei, assembly GCA_025769875.1. Classification (NCBI taxonomy): domain Eukaryota; kingdom Fungi; phylum Basidiomycota; class Agaricomycetes; order Russulales; family Russulaceae; genus Russula; species Russula earlei. The sequence goes on along the minus strand of JAGFNK010000661.1, from coordinate 25,671 downwards.
AGGGCGGGTACGAGCATGAAGGAACCGAGAGCAAGCAAGGGTCGCGCAGTTGTTTGGCGTCTCGGATGTACGCGAGCGAGAGAGAGAGAGAGAGAAAGTGTGTGCGTGTGAGTAAGAGCTTGAGGAAGTCGAGGTGTTGGATTCACGCAGGCAGACGAGGTTTAACGAGGACGCAGAAGATTCTCCTTTGAAGCCGTAGCTACTAGTCCTTTAAGTACTGTAGCTAAGACGAACGGGAAGACATTATACACTAATATGAACGAGGCGAGTGTCAGCAAGGAAACAGAGTCGGAAAGTAAGTAAACGAAGCAGGGCAAGAATTCATAGCAGTAGAGTATACCAGTCAAGAGCGTACCAAAAGTGTCGTGTTCCTCCGACTCCGATACGGCGAGCGAGGCGCGATGCGGCGATAACGACAGGGCGAGGCGCTGAGGGCAGCGAGCCCTCGGGTAAGGCGACGATGACGGCGTGCGTGCGTCATTCGGGTCTGTGCGTAGACGTGTGGCGGGGGCGAGGACGATGCTTGAGAGACGATGACGGAAGGGCGAGAGTGAGATGAATGGGAGTCGACGACGGTCGAGAGTATAATGTCACAGACGAAGGAGACTAGTGGCGCAGGGGATGGATGTGGACAAAGGAGGGCGAGGCTCGGGCGAACTGCGATGATGTCGTGCCGTAGGTCAATGTGTGGAGGAGCCGAGCTCCGACTTGAAGACCGACGAGAGTGGAGCGTAGGCGGCGAGACAGGTGACGTCGACGGCGACTTGAGCCGTTGTCGCAGTTCCCGGGCGCAGAGTGGGGAATGCGAGGGGAGTCGACGACGGTCGAGAGTATAATGACGCAGACGAAGGAGGAAGACTAGTGGCGCAGGGGATGGATGTGGACAAAGGACAAAGGAGGGCGAGGCTCGGGCGAACTGCGATGATGTCGTGCCGTAGGTCGATGTGTGGAGGAGCCGAGCTCCGACTTGAGGACCAACGAGAGTGGGGCGTAGGCGGCGAGGCAGGTGACGTCGACGGCGATCGACTTGAGCCGTTGTCGCAGTTCCCGGGCACAGAGTGGGGAACGCGTGGGGGATGACGTTAAGAGGAGTGTGCGAGATGGAAAGAGAAGGAGAGGGAAGGAGCGACGACAGTTGGAGAGTGAGAGGAATGAAGGCGATGGGGAGGAGAACGCGTTGGCGCAGTGCAAGGGGGGTGGGAACAAGTCAGAGTTTCCCGGCTAGCAGGCTCACATCACAAATTTCACCCACCATATGATGATGGGCGCTCTCTAGGGCCATATGGTTGGATAATCGTGGGGGGTCACAGCCTATGGTGACTGGATCCTCGCCTTCGGCATATCAAATCAGGTAGTCCTTGCATCTTCTTGGTTTCTCCGTTACAACTCCGTGCTCCTCGGGCATGGGGCATTCCCGATCCTTGCCTTCATTGCCCCTTGATCCCCTTTTCTTTTATGAACAGTCTATTCGTCTACGATCGTCATTGCCTTTGTCAATGTTAGATGCCTTACTTACAACCGCAGGCTAGGCCGCGCCGTTACCGTGACTTATGGCCATACTGTACTACCGTAATTATATGGGTCCCGTTACCATACCGTCGGTCAGAAAATATACATGGAAGACGGCCATACCCGATACGGCCGGTGTGCCGTACTCAGCCGTATGATGATGGTGAAAACGGCCGTCGACGGCAGTACAGTTCGCTTTCAACGTGACCTACCGGATAGTAATGTGATCATGTTGGTACCAATGACGTGCCACGGGTCAGCAAATTGTGAAAACTCCGACCACCTGTCTGGGAACTTGGAGCGTCGAACGTCACGGTCGATCGGCGGTGGGACACGACACGGACACGACGAGGCGCGTCTAAGGGAAAATCAATCACTAACACAGGCACGCGGCCGGAGGTAGCCGTGTTCATTTCGGGAGAATCCGACTTTGGGAGGCCCATTAACGTCAGGCTCAGCTCTGGTGTCTGGTAATTGCCGAGCCACCTATCCGCCACCGCAATCCAGACCGGAGATGAATGAGGCGCAAGTTGACCCGGTGATGATTCGGCGCACTGGCTCGGCACTGAGATCGTTCTTTTTGTTTCGCCTACCAGCAAGTCTGTCGTTCGCCCGGAAGGAGAGCCACAAAGAGCGGCCACAAGATCGCTGCTCAGGTTCGCCTTTGTTACCTCCATCACGCTGCACTGCAAGATAGCCGAAGGGTAGTCTTAGTGACTCGCGCGCGCGTCTAGACGATCACTGTAATATTACCTAGACCTAGATAAGATAGCTGAAGGGTAGTCTATGTCCAGTGCATAAGTAAGATAACAAAAGACATACCTCAGTGACACGCGCGCGTAGACGATCACTGAGGGGAACTAATCGAAGTATCTACTGGTTTAAGTAGACTATTGCTGCAGGCTACGCAAGCCTGCCATCAGGGAAGATTTAAACATAAGAAAGGTGAATCACGCTGATCTCAGGTTGTGAGACGAGATGTAAAGAATCAAGCATCATATGGAGCAGATGGGCGATCCATCAATCACTCGTGATTGGCATCACTCACGCACAAACAATCTCACTCACTCGTGCGCCCGCGCTCCGTTCCTTTGCTAGGCTCTGCTGTTGCTGTCGAGCGAATCTTCTCAGGTGGCCGTGATACCATTTCACTCCGGCATGCAAGCCTTCAACCAGAGACCATTCGTACATTGATATTGGTGAAGCAACACCAAAAGGCCCGGGCGCATGGCAGGCGCATGGAAATTGACAGGAGACTCTAAAAATAGAATAACACTGTACCGTACACCCGTATTGACCCGTTTACGGCCGTATAACCCCCCGTACCGTACCGTCAATAGTTTTTTTTTTGCTTTACGGTTACGGGTTATGGTAAAATTTGTACCATACTAGTAAGTGACCCGTCAATACTGTATACGGTGCGGAGCCCTACGTTTGAACGGTAAACTCTCAGCATTCCCAAAACACGGAGAGGTCCTTTTCCGCTTGGTCACATGCCAGTGTTCCGTTCCGTTCCTATTCATTGGTAAAAGCATCGGTGGTCCCACGCCAAACTAGCGCTAGTCTCCTCGCATCATGGCAGGGTCACGGTGATTTCGGGTCATTACAGTAGCATCAAGTAGATGTCTTTCCACACTTGACACCCTTAGCACCCAGACGAAATGCTCGAAAATTGTCCAGGCCTGTCTCATAGTAATGAAAAGTAGCGTGCTCCATCTTTAGTGGTGCGTGCTGAGCGTTATGGTGTACAGACTTCATTGTCCCTATCCAAACTGCCCTATAACGTTCAAGAGTCAGCATGGATGTACATACCATGTCCGAGCTGTTCACCATGGGTCTTTCAATCACCAACCCAACCCACAAGATGGTCAAGAATATGAAGATCATCATCACTGGCACAGTGGTTCTCATGATACGGGTCACGGCACTCCTGCATTGCTAGCCAACGATCTGGGCCAGGTTGGTCAGAAAAAGGAACATCCTCATCTGACAGGTAACTTGAAGTGTACCCCCTTTGTTGTTGAATTTTCACTGACCATTGGGCTTATGAGCAGCACTCCCATGCGACTCTGATGGCCATGTCTGCCCACCTGGTGTGCCACCACCACCGCGAGCAATGGCACAGCAAGGGGATTGGCACCCATTTGACAGTGAGGTGCAATTCAACCTTGCTGACCTCCTCTACCGTCGTGCAGAACTCTCAAACTCAAATATCGATGCCCTTCTTGATTTATGGGCGAGATCGATGGGTAATCCTGCCCCATTCCGATCATTTAAAGAGATGCATGCGATGATCGATTCCTCTGAGCTTGGCGACATTCCTTGGGAATGCCTGCGAGCACGATTCTCTGGAGATGTAAGTGTTGGTGAGAGCATCCCAGATTGGATGCAAACGGACTACGAAATCTGGTATCGCAACCCCGATGCTGTCGTATCAACGATGCTAAACTCCGCTGCCTTTGCGGGTCAATTTGACCTACGCCCGTATATCGATCTTGATGCAGATGGAAGGCGTCGCTGGAGTAATGTCATGTCTGGAAACATGGCTTGGAGACAGTGTGTAAGCCTCACAGTTCCAGTATTATCTTGGACATGTGTATTGATGCGCCCGCACATAGGATGTGATCATGAAGGCGAACCCAAATGCACTAGGTGCAATGTATTGCCCAATCATATCGGGAGTGACAACCGTATCGGTGGCAACTGGCCACGTCGAATATCACCCTCTGTATTTATCAATCGGCAACGTTCACAATACAGTACGACGCGCACACCGTGGTGCAGTGATCCCAATTGCTTTCCTAGCCATCCCTCACAGTAAGTACACAATTTCCGCCATCATGCTGCACATAGTCAGGATACTTAAATGCGTAATCCAGGTGATCGTCGCTCCGACGATAGCACAGCATTTCGAACGTTCAAACGGCAGCTATATCATTCCTCAATAGCGGCAGTCCTGCGCCCATTGTGCCAAGGGATGCACGAACCAGTTGTGCGGAGATGTCCAGACGGGCATTTCAGACGTGTCATATATGACCTTGTTGCGTTCATCGCTGACTACCCTGAGCAAGTGATGCTCACAGGTCTTGTGCAGGGCTGGTGCCCAAAGTGAGTACTTCATGTTATTCCACAGCGGCACTTGACTGTATCATTAGATGTAGATCACTACCAGGAAGCCTTGACGTCTATACAGGTCCTCGAACAGCAAGACTTGTAGAAGGCCTGACTGGTTTGCTTGATTCCAAAACACTTTGGAAGGAGTATGGAATTGACGACGATGTTATAGTGAGTCCATTTACTTGCTCTTGCCCTCACCTCCAATTAATTGAATATGTGTTTACAGCCATTCACTTCAGATTTTCCAGCGTGCCGACATTCATCAAATGCTTTCGCCCGATCTCTTACACCAGGTCATCAAGGGAACATTCAAGGATCACCTAGTGGAATGGGTATGCAATTACCTACTCGCAAAGAATGGTGAACGGAAAGCAAACGCGATCCTTGATGACATAGATCGACGGTATGTCATCCTCACAATAATTGAAGGGTTGTCATTTTTAATGTGTTGACAGCATTGCTGCAGTGCCACCCTTTCCCTGGCCTCCGTCGATTCCCTCAAGGTCGCCAATTCAAGCAGTGGAACCGGGGATGACTCAAAGGCGTTAATGAAGGTACGATGTTTACATCATTCTGCACTGAGTACCAAGTGATATTGTAGGTGTATGTACCTGCAATCATAGGTTATGTACCGGACGAGGTTATTAAATGCCTGTCCTGCCTTTTTGGACGCATGCTACATTGCTCGACGCCAGGACATCTTATCCGACACATTGGATGCGTTCGATGCCGCATTGCATAATTTCCGAGAGCTGCGCGAGGTTGTTTCGGATCCCTGGCGTTCGGCCAACCAGGATTCTCACTCCCAAGGCAACATGCGTTCTTTCATTACCGTCGCTTGATCGAAGATTTTGGAGCCCCCGGGGGCCCTGTGTTCTTCAATTACTGAATCCCGCCACATTACGGCCGTCAAGAAACCATGGCGCCGATCCAACAAGTACAATGCATTAGGCCAGATGCTTCTCATCAACCAGCGTCTGGATAAGCTTGCTGCAATGCGCAGCGAGTTCACTGCGCGTGGCATGTTGCCAGGTGGCACTGGCCACAGTTCCGATAGTACACTGGCAGCATCCGTTCTCGGGAACTCGCGACAGATTCTGACGATGAAGACGACGATTGCAGTCCTGTACAAGGCCAGGCCACCCTTGGGCGTGTAAAGTTGGCCCAAACTCGTGGTACGTCCTATTAGTATCTCACTTTCCGATCAGTCAATAGCTGAATCCATGAAGCACGCAGATATCCACGGGACATCGAAGCGCTTTCTCTCCACATAGGCACACCAGGGCTTCATGACATGGCTCTGGAATGTGTCGCAGATCAGCTCTGTCAGGACGCCAACAAGCTACCCCCGATCACGGGCAAGATTTCCGTGTTTCACTCGGCTGTGGCAACGTTCTATGCACCGAGCGATCCAAGTGGAACGCATGGGATGCGGCGCGAGCGCATCCGTTCTACGCCGTCATGGCGGGGCTGTGGACCACGTCGTGACTGTGCATTTGTTGTTGAGGATGAGACAAAGCCAGGGATGAGAGGCATGACTGTGGTAAGGGTCATGGTTTTATTCTCGTTCGAATATGGAAACGTCCATTACCCATGTGCTCTTGCGCACTGGTTTAAGAGGGTAAGACGTGACCCTGTAACAGGGCTGTGGGTGGTTCGCCCAGACATCACCACTGGCAGACGATACCAATCCATTTTACATCTAGATACATTACTGCGGGGTGCCCATCTCATTCCAGTTTATGGCAATAAAGGGCTACCACTTGATTTTCATTATAGTTATTCACTAGATGCATTTGATTCATTTTATGTAAATAAATACATAGATCATCACGCGAATGAAATCGCATTCTGAAGGTAAACATGGGAATGGTTCGATTCCGGAGAGGAGCCTGAGAAACGGTTACCACATCCACGGAAGGCAGAAGGCGCGCAAATTACCCAATCTCGACACTGGAGAGAATCACCAACGCATTCTTCTCCTGCACACTCGTTCTCAATGCCGTTGTAATTTCGTGAGCAGGGTGTCGGCTGACCCCGACTGACAGCATCCCCATTTTTTAAAACTCCTCACGTTTCTCGCCTTCTGCCCAGACATCACTGCTCAGTCCGGAAAGGGTGCGCCCGACATCGTCAATGTCGCGGTGAAGAGGCTCGTCGAATTGATCGTTGATGGTGCAAGCGTCCTCGATCTCTGCGTCGAGGGCGACAAGCTTATCGAAGAGGGCACCGCAGCCGTGTACAACAAGTCCGTGACGGGAGTCAAGGTCTCTAAAGGTTCGTGCAGTCCCTCCCAGAACTCCCGCTCCCCTCCTGCGCGAAAACCCTGTGAACCTACGAGCAGCTGATTGTCCGTCCCGATTCAAACCACCTTCGCTTCGTTTTTTTTTTTCTTTGTTGATTTTTCTCTCTCCCGTTTGTGTTGATGCAGGACTCACTTTCCCGACGTCCATGTCGGTGAACAACTGCGTCGCGCACTTTTCGCCACTATCGTGCGTCTTATTTTTCTCTCCCTTTGTCCCCCCACTCACTCTTCCTCTGCTGCGCGATCCATCCCGCGCGATTTCTCCTCACGAACCAAAACCACTCCCCCCCCCGTTCCGCTCCTCATGCACACGCAGCTCGGATCCACTATCTGCACAGAAGCTCGCCAAGGGCGACGTGGTGAAGCTGCACCTAGGCGCGCACATTGACGACTTCGCGGTGATCGCGGCCAAGACGATCGTCGTCGGGGCGACGCCAGAGAGCCCCGTGACGGGCCGTCGTGCGGACGCGCTGCGGGCCGCGTGGGCAACAAGAATTGGCAGGTTACGGAGGCGGTGGGTAAGGTGGCGGCGGCGTGGGACTGCAAGCCCGTCGAAGGTGCGTTTTTCGTTTCGCGTTTCCCGCCCTCCCCGTACCGCCCGGTCCGCCGTATCGCCAGCATTGCCAGCCACCGCCACCGTCTCAGCTTCCCCCGCAACAGCCATCTTATCCCAGCTGTCATCTCAGTCAGTCTAGCCGCCACCTCAGCTCGCCCCAGCCGTCTTAGCACCAGTCGTGATGGCAGCCATCTCAGTCACGTCCATTGCCACCTCAGCTCTTCCCTCCGCCGCCCATACCGTCACCAGCACCAGCACCAGCACCGGCACCGGCACCTTCACTAGAACCAGCACCAGCACCGCCGCCTACACCGTTGTATCACCAGCATCACCAGCCGCTTCCGCCATCTCAGCCTCGTCCTTTGGTGCCTCAGTTCCGTCCAAGGTATCGCCAGCCGTGCCTCCCACCCCCCCAATCAGGATCGTCATCTCAATGCCTCCGGCGCCCCCTGCGCTTATGCCTACGAACTCGCGTTTGCCGCCAACGCCCCTGCTTCCCGACCACGCCGTCATCTCATGTCCGCCAACCGCCGTCTCGCCGCCACGCCTCGTAAAAGACATTAACAAATAGTACAACCCCACGAAGAATCGCACGATGAAAGCGGTGGCCACCAGATAGTCTCTTCTTCGCTTCGTGTTTGGCCGCTACCGCATGGATAACCCTTGACAGATAACGAAGAACACGCCGCCGCCTCAGAGAAGCAGAAGCCGCCACCATCGCAGGCCGTTCGCCGACACACCCAGGCACGCCGATAACTCAGGAGGCACGCCGCGCGCCACGCGCCATTGCCCATGCGTCCACCACCACCTCAGTTGGAGACGACCACGCCGCCGCAGCCGAGACACGACGACAAGAGCAACACGCGCGGCCGATGGCAACTCAATGCCGCGTCAACGGTCTAGCCCACCTTCCCGACGCGCGCGTTCCCATCGCCTCTGCCATAGAGTCCCACAACCGTTGGCTGTTTTCCAACTCAGGATGAGTGTAATGCTTATGCTTGTACGTCAGTGTGATCCAATATGAGAATGAGCCAATCCCCACAAGTGCCGCAAGGCCTCATTTGAATTTTCCCGAAATGCAGACGGCGTCATGTCTAGAAGCGGTGATGGCGCTTATTCGACAGTCGCAGCTGTAAAAGTCGTTACCGTATTCAGATTCAGCAATCAAGGAGTCGCAATCGACCGTATGAAACGGGGCGCTGGTGCACTTACATTTCTCGCGCTTTCCGTTCATCTTTAAAATCCACTCCATGCATCCCATTTGTGTTTGTCTCCTCTCAGTCCCATCTCCATGATGCCTGAATCTACTCCTCATCACAACGGCGATCCAGTTGTGGACGGCTTTGGCAATATCGTGAACGACGACATATCCGAATACTCCATCGAAGACGAGGAGGAGGAGGAGGAGGAGGTGGAGGTACCTCAACCCGAGCCCAGGCAGGCCTGGTTCTACAACCAAGACTTGCAGACAATCACACATTCCTCTGCCTGCAAGGAATGCTCTGCATGGCATGTCCATCGCTTACAGTCAACGATCAACAAGGATGAGTCTCTGAGCCGTGCACTCAGAGTCCAAAACGTGCGACAATGGCGGTTTCGGTTCCTGAGCCTTCGACAGGATAAAATAGCCTTGTGCCGGCGACTATCCACGTTACGCGAAGAAAACAGGTATCTAAGAACCAAGATATTGGACTTGGAGGCACGTCTAATGGCAGAAAGCATAAAACTGTCAGAAATCAGAAAACGACCACGTCCTGACAATGAGATCCCGCATTAATGTAAGGTGGATTCCTACTAACTCCCACCACTGCTCACTGTAACACAGGATAAGACGCCGTAAGGGGTGTGAGCCCGCTGGACGGGAAATACTTATGACTTGTACCCGCACCCATGCACCCTTTTCCTTTGTCTTCATCCCATTCCTCTCCTTCCTCCCTCCAACTATCGTCTTTCCCTTCCCTCTCCTTCTCTTTCCCTCGCGCGCCCCCCTCTCGACGTCATTATCCCCACTCTCCACCTAGGAACAGCGAGAACATTCGACGTCACTCGCCTCGCCGCTCAACGCCTCCTTCGTCGGTCTTAGAGTCGGAGCTCGGCTCCTCCACACATCAACCTACGGCACGACATCATCGTCGTCCAGCCGTGCCTCGCCTACTTCTATCCCCTGCGCCACTAGTCTCCTTTATCTGCGTCATTCTTCGTCACATTATACTCTCGCCCTTCGTCGAACTCCTTTCACCAGGTTCTCGCCCCTCTGTGACCGTCCCTCAAGCATCGTCCTCGCACCCGCCACACATCTACGCACAGACCCGGATGACGCGTTCCATCGTCATCGTCGCTCTACCTGAGGGCTCGCTGCCCATAGTATCTCGCCACTACGTCATCGCCGCGCCGCCCCGCGCTCATGGACTCGCAGTCGGAGGAATAGGACTTTTGGTACGCTCTTGACTGGTATACTGTTCTACTATAAATTCCCATTCCGCTTCGTTTTCTTGCCTTACGACTCTGACTCCGTCTCTTGCCTCGTTTCTTGTAGTTCGTCATACGCGTCAGTTCATTCACATCCTATGCGACGTCATACCTACTCTGTCTCGTCTCTCATGTCTCTTGATTACCTGATTCTCCCCTGCTTTTGCTACAGTATTTAAGGACCAGTAGCTACGGTCTTGAATAGCAGCTCAGTGCAGTCTTCCGTTTCTGCGTTAACCTCCTCGCCTGCTAGTGAAAATGTCTGTTCACTGAACGCTCCTGCAAAGCTTCCCTCTTCTCTCTCCCTCCTTCGAAACTACGCGTGCACAACACGCGCTCGACTCTCTCTCTCTCTCTCTCTCTCTCTTTCTCTCTCGAACGTGTCGAAGACGTGAAGTCTTGGGGATGTAAGGTGTATGAGCCCGCTGACGGGGAAACTCACATGACCTGCACTTGCCCCCACTTCCCACGCGTCCTCCTTCCCTTTCTTTCATCTTTCTCCCTCACTCTCACGTTCCCCTCTCGACGTCGTCCCCACCGCGTTCCCCGCTCTGTGCCCGGGAACTGTGACAACGGCTCAAGACGATCGCCGTCGACGTCACTCGCCTTGCCCTTGCTCCAGCCACACGTCTACGCGCGGACCCATATGACGCGTTTGTCGTCATCGTCGATTCACACTGAGGCAGCCAAACTTTGGGCTCGAGTTTTCTCTGAGCAACTCAGCCAGGAAGATCTATCTACAGTCATGCGCGTGGTAAGTAGCCATTGTGGAAAACACTGAGGTATTGTCTAACCACCCTTCAGGCTGAGAATACACTCAATAATTGGAGAAGTGAGATGGGGAAAGCGGGATATCGCGTAGTGTCTCAAACATTTTCCAACTCCAATTTATTCCCCCATGCAGTTGATCGTGAAGAGTATGTGGCAGACGCACTCAGGGATCTCACTTTTGTATACAAACATCCCGATGACAAGGTACGTCAATATTATTAAATGGAGTTGAGGTCTTGCATGACGGTCATCTCACATAGGCCTCTCGTGGAGCGTTTTGTTCTCGCCTCGTGGCAGAAGTCTACTCACAGCACCTTAAGAAGATATCCGGAGTAAGTCATGACTATGGCAAGCAAGTTGGAGCTTTAGCCCTTGCAACGGCTGCAGTATGTGATTTGCTTGATGTATTTCATGTTGATGAAAAGCAACCTTCATCTAGGCCGAGCGTGGGCTCACGCTTTTCCAAACTGGAGAGGATGCCCTTCGGACAGGGCGAGAAACGGATGGCCGAGCTCGTGGCCTGGGATTTACAGAAAGCGCATGGGGAGACAAGACTCGGGACCTTGTCAAATCGACAAGGAAGCTACAGGACTCTCATTGGGCGGCAATCTTGGGCGAATGTTCCGTCTTTCTGCACTATCATCTCCAGGAAACGGAACAGGAGTGGTGCCTTGCTGGTGAAGAAACCGAGGGCTTCGAACGAGTGAGACCCCACGCGCATATTGATATCACCTGGTGAGTGCATCGGTCTATTCCTGCTCCAATTGATTCAATATTGACACACAAAGCAGAACTTGGACCCTGCTGGCCGCGGAATCGGTGGAACCATGACATGGCCCTTTGTCTTTCATGTACATACTCATGTTACGGTTTCGTCGTCTTTCAGTACGATTCTCATGTTCTGGTTGCCTTTGATGAGAGTCCTTTCACCTTGTGATTTGAGCTATCAAATGTATGGGATACGTTCCGGTTCCCTTAGTAAAATACTGCTTGACCTACGTCCTTTGATGTGGACCGTGCCAAACTTATGACCGAAGTGACAACTCGTAACGTGACCTTGAAGCTGAGTGGGTTGGTTTGCCCTCCCCATCTTCTGACCCACCAAACACCCACCACCACCGCTTTCCACTTCCCTCTCCTTCGCTTCACTCGGTATATTTTTCTTCCTCTTTTCTGTTCTCTTTTATTTTTGATGATTGCTATTCCTGACCTCTCTTCACAGAAGGCGATGCCATGCCGACTCTTCCGATGCCTCAAGATCAAGAGGACCATTCCTTTTCTCCTGGCGGCCACCTCTGTGACACATATGCGTGGGACGCTGTTGAGGGACCACCCTCACTGCCCATTGGCCTGCGACGGAAGCCTTTAGGCACGTCGCAGAGCGTAGCTGGTGTCCGATCAGAGGTTGGTGCGCCAGGTCGACGGATTCTCCTTCCGTGCGGTACAAAAGCGCGATGTGCAGTGCAGCTGATGTTATGCCATCTGTGCCTGCCCTTCGTAGCCTGCGACGGAAGCCTTTGGCATGTCGCAGAGCGTAGCCGGTGCCGAACCCCCTTGGTATCGTTTTCGCGAAAGACCCAGTAGACCTAGGAGATGGATAAGCTCTGTAATCGGTCGTAATTAGATGGAATGCCCACCATCTCCCTGGGAGCCTCGTGAAGGCGATGCCATGCCGACTCTCTCGATGCCTCAAGATCAAGAGGACCATTCCCTTTCTCTCGGCGGCCATCTCTGTGACACATATGCGTGGGACGCTGTTGAGGGACCACCCTTACTGCCCATTGGCCTGCGACGGAAGCCTTTGGCACGTCGCAGAGCGTAGCTGGTGTCCGATCAGAGGTTGGTGCGCCAGGTCGACGGATTCTCCTTCCGTGCGGTACAAAAGCGCGATGTGCAGTGCAGCTGATGTTATGCCATCTGTGCCTGCCCTTCGTAGCCTGCGACGGAAGCCTTTGGCATGTCGCAGAGCGTAGCCGGTGCCGAACCCCCTTGGTATCGTTTTCGCGAAAGACCCAGTAGACCTAGGAGATGGATAAGCTCTGTAATCGGTCGTAATTAGATGGAATGCCCACCATCTCCCTGGGAGCCTCGTGAAGGCGATGCCATGCCGACTCTCTCGATGCCTCAAGATCAAGAGGACCATTCCCTTTCTCTCGGCGGCCATCTCTGTGACACATATGCGTGGGACGCTGTTGAGGGACCACCTTCACTGCCCATTGGCCTGCGACGGAAGCCTTTAGGCACGTCGCAGAGCGTAGCTGGTGTCCAATCAGAGGTTGGTGCGCCAGGTCGACGGATTCTCCTTCCGTGCGGTACAAAAGCGCGATGTGCAGTGCAGCTGATGTTATGCCATCTGTGCCTGCCCTTCGTAGCCTGCGACGGAAGCCTTTGGTATGTCGCAGAGCGTAGCCGGTGCCGAACCCCCTTGGTATCGTTTTCGCGAAAGACCCAGTAGACCTAGGAGATGGATAAGCTCTGTAATCGGTCGTAATTAGATGGAATGCCCACCATCTCCCTGGGAGCCTCGTGAAGGCGATGCCATGCCGACTCTCTCGATGCCTCAAGATCAAGAGGACCATTCCCTTTCTCTCGGCGGCCATCTCTGTGACACATATGCGTGGGACGCTGTTGAGGGACCACCCTCACTGCCCATTGGCCTGCGATGGAAGCCTTTAGGCACGTCGCAGAGCGTAGCTGGTGTCCGATCAGAGGTTGGTGCGCCAGGTCGACGGATTCTCCTTCCGTGCGGTACAAAAGCGCGATGTGCAGTGCAGCTGATGTTATGCCATCTGTGCCTGCCCTTCGTAGCCTGCGACGGAAGCCTTTGGCATGTCGCAGAGCGTAGCCGGTGCCGAACCCCCTTGGTATCGTTTTCGCGAAAGACCCAGTAGACCTGGGAGATGGATAAGCTCTGTAATCGGTCGTAATTAGATGGAATGCCCACCATCTCCCTGGGAGCCTCGTGAAGGCGATGCCATGCCGACTCTCTCGATGCCTCAAGATCAAGAGGACCATTCCCTTTCTCTCGGCGGCCATATCTGTGACACATATGCGTGGGACGCTGTTGAGGGACCACCCTCACTGCCCATTGGCCTGCGACGGAAGCCTTTGGCACGTCGCAGAGCGTAGCTGGTGCCGAACCCCCTTGGTATCATTTTCGCGAAAGACTCTGTAGACCTGGGAGATGGATAAGCTCCGTAATCGGTCGTAATTAGGTGGTGGTATTCCATCTCTCTGGGAGCCTCGTGAAGGCGATGCCATGCTGACTCTTTCGACCTCAAGATCAAGAGGACCATTCCCTTTCTCTCGGAGGCCATCTCTGTGACACATATGCGTGGGACGCTGTTGAGGGACCACCTTCACTGCCCATTGGCCTGCGATGGAAGCCTTTGGCACGTCGCAGAGCGTAGCTGGTGCCGAACCCCCTGGTATCATTTTCGCGATAGACTCTGTAGACCTGGGAGATGGATAAGCTCCGTAATCGGTCGTAATTAGGTGGTGGTATTCCATCTCTCTGGGAGCCTCGTGAAGGCGCTGCCATGCTGACTCTTTCGACCTCAAGATTAAGAGGACCATTCCCTTTCTCTCGGAGGCCATCTCTGTGACACATATGCGTGGGACGCTGTTGAGGGACCACCCTCACTGCCCATTGGCCTGCGACGGAAGCCTTTGGCACGTCGCAGAGCGTAGCTGGTGTCCGATCAGAGGTTGGTGCGCCAGGTCGACGGATTCTCCTTCAGTGCGGTACAAAGCGCGATGAGAACGAGCGCATGCGTCTGATGTTCGTGGCCGCCTTCTTCTGCACACATTTACCCCCAGTGTTGGCACGAAGCCTTCGCAGGACCTTCCTGACCTTACGAAATCCAGTTATTCCTCTCTGCGCGCTTGTTCTCGCCACCCAAGGCATTTTCTACAACATTTTTGTCTTTCGCTGCTGTTTATATAATCTCAAGCCCTCACGCCCACTCTCTCACGAGTCCTGTCGTATATCGTCTCTCCAAGCACCTGCCACCGTTTCGTTGGCTACCTCGAAGAGGAGGCCGTGGTGACATATACGCGCGCGAGTGGGGAACTTGAGCAGGGCGTGGTACGTGAAGCGGTGGTCACGTGCCATGACTCTTTGTACTAACTTGCGCTTGCGCATGCGTGAACAGGGAGAACTTGGCAGCGCCAGCCATCGCCAAGGACTACTGGCGTCTCTCACAAAACGCGGCGATAAAGGACGTCCTTTATGCTGTGCGCTCCGACGGAACGACACACCGTTTTTGTCAATCACAGCATTCAAGTTGGCAATCTTCAGCCTCATCTCATGATGTCAACCCATTCGCTATTCGCGAGCCCGACATGCATGTTAAGGGCAGGAACATCAAGTAAGCTCATCACCATCACCTTGCTGATGAATGTACCACGCCCATATCATTATTGACTTGTCACCAGGTTCACTCGGGAAACAGTAGCCAAATACGTGAATGCAAGCGAAAAGTTGATCTGAGATCACTCTTCGCCTCCTGAAGCGTAGTGTTCCATGTTCTTGGTTTGATTCGATTCTTGCCCATCTGACATCTTACCTTACTCTCTGACATACACGTCGCCAAGACGGTACAAGTTAATGAAATGAAAAACACATGTGCGAAGCTTAGCGCGCAGAAGTCGCGCGTGCCAGAAGGTGAGGCAGGAGGGGACACTCTCCGATGTCATTGAGAAACAAGGAACGCAAACGCCTTGGTGCCGCGCAAGCAGGAGTGGAGGGGTGAGCAATTACTTTACCAGTGCCACGACAACAGCAACAATTGTGCCTGTATGTGAGTGCCCATCTTTTCCTCTCTGTGCCTTTTCCTTTGCACTCATTTTCCCGATTTTTACCTTCGCTCGTTCACGCGGTGTGCCTCTGAAGGTTGGCCAGGTGAAGGGAAGGAGAGGTAATTTGAAGAGGATGTGGCCACTGATTTGTGAATGTTAATACCTGCAATTATGGGATCTTTCTAGCTTGAGATCATGTATCTGTCTCTAGGTGTTTTGCTATTTCTAGTGTTTTGCACCTGCCAGAAGGGATCTGTCCCTGTTGCCTGTTTGACCATCTAGATCTAGTATTAGACCTGGAACTATTGGGAATCTCATAGGGACAGATCCTTTCTAGCTCCAGGTGTGAAACTAGTGTGCTAGACCTAGATTTTCAGAAAATAGAACTTGGCAAGTCTCTAATTTTAGGCCAAAAACTAGAATGCTGGTAGTACTAGCCATACTAGATCTAGTACTCCTAGTAGCATGTTAATTTGCTGATGTGGAGACATCGCAGATCTCGAAATTTCCTTTTCGAAGGAGCCGCTTCAGCCCTTGAACAACGTACTCTTTTCCACGTTCCTTGCAGTTGTCACTGATACCCAAGATATCAAATTCCAACTCAAAGGTTTCGCGGACGTCGTGGCGAGGACTGCAATTGGAGAGATACCCATTTCCAACGTCCCTCTTAACGTTACGTCCTCTTTGAAGGGTAAGTTCACCGATTCTTGACATTCGGGCTCATGACGCTGATTACCTACGCAAGGCATCAACAGCTTCGGAAACACTGCCCGTCTTGAAGACTTGAGAATTATAGGAAGCGGCACCGTTGCTGGAAACCAATACATAAATGTTGACCTGACAGCAGTTCTGCACAACCCATCCAATATCTCCCTCCAGACCAACGACATATCTCTCGCCGTCTTCTACGGGGACGTCAAGATTGGTCGGGCGGCGATAAATGTTTGCTTGTTTTCAGCTCCACATCCAGATGGATCTTGATTCTGATTAACTCTTGATTATAGATATTGAATCTTGTTCCTGGAATGAACACGATCCCAACCGAGTTCCACTTCCAACCTGATCATGTAAATGACACCGCTGTGCAGAGGTTCCTCAGCGAATTCACCCAGAGTAGCGATGCCCTTGCTCTATCCATTAAGGGGGACCCATCAAGCACTCCATACGCATCGTTAGTCGCTGCCTTAGAGACGATCTCACTCACCACAAGTCTCACTGGTGAGTCTGACTACCGCCGTCGTCTTCGCACACTTTGTGGACTCTTATTTCAAAGGTCTTAACGTTCCACCAATTATCACACAAATCAACGTCTATATCCCATTTTCCGTCATCTTCGACAATCTTGTGTTCGTCGACTTCGATGTCAGTGTTCATTATAACGCTGAAATGTCACGGATTGGTTTAATACCTTGTCTTCCAGATTTCAAATCCGCTCGACACGGAGATACACGTGATGTTCGTACAGGCGGATGCACGCGTTAATGGGGAAACATATGCGCACTTTGGTCAACGTTTCTCCAACTTTGCCATTCCTGCGAAAGGCACAGCAAACAGCGGAAAGTTTGGCAACGTGGTCCTCACGAATGGCACATTGCGTGCCCTAGCGATCATTCCGTCGGCTCGTCTCGACGTATTCTGTGCGACCACGATCATGTTCGTTTCTGTTCTATTCCCCCGACGAAGGGACCGGCATGCACTCACATGCGTGAATCCCTCAGGATAGGCGACGACGGGTACACCATTCCATGGTTACGCCTGACGCAGCCCAACGTGCTGACGACCTACGATTTAGCGGGGTTGTCCCCCGATGACCTTAAACGGGCATTTACGAATTTGATGGGAAAGTCGCCGGCGGCCGTCGATGTTGCGAGGCACATCGGCAGTCGTGACGGCTCTGTTTCGAGCGTGCAAGCGACGAACGCGCGGGGCAGGGTTGCCAGCGACCGCCTGCCGATGCGTCAGACATCAGTCGTCCGTGCCGATTGACAATCAATTGTTTGATCCAACGTCGAGCGCTCGCCCTTTCTAAAATTTCTTTCCCCCCTTTCGGACTAGATCCATGTCGGATCCGTCCCTCCACCTCCACAGATGTTTTTCAAATCCATGTGCTATCTTAATGCTGTATATACATAGTGACCTTCGAATCGCTTCAAGGTAATGTCCCATCTTAAATATTGTGTCTAGTCTTGTTTTCATTGGTGGCAGCAACTCGCGACCTAGTTTCTTGTCAACGTCTATCCATGTAGCTACGCTACCACGTTTCCACTTATCGCTGATGGCCATTAAGCGTGTATTATACCTAAAGACTGCATTTGCTGGAGCATACTCTTGGAGATATACTGCCATGGCGAACCCTACTCAAAAACCTCTACAGAATATAAGGAAAGCGCTAAAGAGATACGCGGTTCGCGTACGTGCCTTGCACTGAGGGAATCATGGTCAGTTGAGAAACTACGAGGACTGACGCTCGACGAGGCGACTTGGGGTGATCAATTGGCCCTCGTCAGGACGCGCAAGGGACCACGCGGGACAAGCAGAAGACTGCAGAATTCGGGACATACGCTACCCTTAAGACGCCTTGCCAAGATACGAGGCCAGGAAGACGTTATCATCGGTCTCGGTGTAGATCTAGCCTACGCGGGAGGCAAGAAAGTGGCCCATAGAACAACACTCGCCGCACACCACAGCACCGCCCAGACGACATACGCTCTGCCCCACCACGGTCGCTCAACAAGGAGGGCTGCGACGGACCAGTAGGTACTTGGCAATGCTGGGAGCAAGCGGAGGGCGATCTGTGTATGTGCATTTGTCAATAGGGTGATGCAGAGTATCGTGGCGTGCACTGCGTGCACCGTCGTTGTCGACGGTCTGAGAATCCCTGACTTTCCACGAATGCGCAAAGATGCGTGAGACACGCTATGGAAAAGGAGAGGGACGATGAGCGGAAGTGCGAGGACAATGTTGGGGAGCTGGGCGGGGGTCCAATAGGATAGGAAACCGACATGCCAGTAGGTGCGTTGGACATGTGCGTAAATGGAGGGTATGACATTGTTGCACCAAGGTGGTCGTTGGGCATCGGGTGTGGGGTTAGGGATACAGAAGGCGCGGTAGGCGTTGATCTGGTGAAACAGAGAAGGTAGAAGCGGGAGCAGGGCATGGAAGCAGGCACGAAGGACCATGCTCGGGGACGGCAGGGTGAAAGAAAGGAGAAGAGGATCGATCAACAGGGACCAGGGGACATAGAGCGCAAGCAGAATGCCGTTCGAGCGGAAGGCCGCGGCGGCTGCCAAGTACAGCGAAGCGCTGAAGTAGTGCTTGCGTGCACAGGCGAGCATCCCTGGAGAATGCAGAGCCGAGAACAGATGGTAACTAACACGGTGACTTGTAGTCTAGAGGTATACATACGCACCTCGATATGATAGGAAAGTGAAAATGGGCTCTGCATATGGCGCAAAGTACAACGTGGCGGGGCTCGCGGGAAGGAGCGACAAGAGGGCGGTAAGCAGGGCGAAGGAGGGTGACCGAAAGTGAATTAATGTGAGGTGATAGATGGCGCGTGTGGTCGGTATTGCAATCGAGGCATGAAGAAGAGCAACCCATGCGAGGGCAGAGGTAGTATGGTCGACAAATAACACGGGGAGACGATGTGCTATTCGCAGCAGGAGTGGGACGCCAGGAAAGAAGGCCCAGTGTTGATCATGGGAATAACCCTCCTTTGCGATGGCGACAAAGTGGAAGGCATCCCAGCGGAGTAAAGGGGATGCGAAAGAGCGTGAAGCGGGAGGGGTGAGGAAGGTGCTGGGGGAAGCGTCGAAGAGGGGAAGATAAGAGGAAGATATGTGGATCGATGCCGCAACCAATATGCGGGAGAGGACGGTCAGCTTGTCGAGGCGATGAATATGGTCAGTGGTCGACGTTGAGGACATGGCCTCCGCCCTGTCTCCTCCGCCGGAATTTGATATCACGCGATAGTTTTGCCTCGCTCAACCTCCATCGCTGAACACCCCCGATGTCCCATCAAGCGGTCTCTCAGCCACAGACGCCAGAGCCCCAGGAAATCCCAGACGAATCGGGATTGATCTCCCAACAGGTACACTCGTTAGCTGGCGCGCCCACTCTCATCGACTTCCTCCACACCGTTCCTGCCCCGTTGGTCGCTCTTCTGGTCCGCCTAGCCCCTCCAGTTTCATTTTTACGCCATGTATCCCAGATAATCAGTTGGCAGACACCTCGGATAGATGCTTGCTTGCTTCTCGCTCTCTGGTGGGCGGCCGTTCTTTTCGCCGACACAGCGCTCAGGTTCGTGTCTTTCTAGGTCATATAGAATCCATGACCTGACGATCTCAAAGGTACCTCCTCCCTATTATGATAGGATCTGCCGTCGCATGCTTAAGGCGACGTGAGCCGAAATACGTGGCGCACCCTATGACCGAGGCATCGGTTCAGGGTGCAATCAAAGACCTTGCTGCTCTTCTCGTCCTCCTCCCCTCCATCCCTACTCTCCCAGCTTTTCTTTCCTCCTCTGCACTTCCATCCGACGCTCTTTTACGTGCCTGCGCCATCGCCTCCATCATCTACCTCGTCCTCACCTATTTAGTTCCCTTACGCATCATGATCGGCATCTTCGGCACGGTCTTCTTGACCTATAGAGCCCCTTTTGCGCAACTCCTACGTGCTGCTCTCTGGCGTAGTGCCTTCGTTCGCAGAACCATCTACCATTCCTGGGCTTGGCTCACTGGAATACCCGTGCCTTCTCCGTCAACCACTAACGACCAGGTTTCCACCCAACGCTTCACCAATACGGAACAACACCGGTTTGCTTTCACGGTGTACGAAAATCAGCGTTGGTGGATGGGGCTCGACTGGACCGCTGTACTCCTCCCTGGAGAGCGGCCTTCATGGTGCAGCGCGTCGCAGGCACCTCTTCCTCCTCCTGCCGGTTTCGCGCTTCCGGCCCCAACTACGGCTTTCTTACCCATTGGAGGCGCGCCAGATACGCGTGAACAGCGCACAGCGACTTGGGCGTGGGCAGACCCCGAATGGCGCATCGTTGTGCGACGAGTCGGGGAGCAGCCTGCCGACGTTGAGGAGGAGAACACGGAGAACACAGACGGGAATGGCTGGGTGTACGGCGATAACAAGTGGGAATGCCATAGTGACAAAGGCGGGCTTGGCAAGGTTCGCGCCCGCCTACCGCACATCTTCTTTTACGCTCACACTAAACTTCGACCTTGTTGCAGTACACGCGCTACAGACGCTGGACACGTATCGCCCTCTTGAAGGAGACCACGGAACGCGTGGGACAAGGGCCTACCGGCGTGTTGCGTGAGGATGGGAAACTGCAACCGCTCGACATGCCGACAAGCACCGAGACTAAAGAGAAGAATGAAAAGGAGAAGAGTAACAACTTGCCTGGATCCGGACCTTCTACGCTCGAGATGCGCACGTCTGTCGTTCTTGGTGCTGTTGGAAGCGGTCTTAAACAGAGGCTACATGCAGCAGTATCTGGCGCACACTGATAATCAATTTTGTTGTTGTTGTAATCGTGTAATCTACAGACCTAGATAGCTACCCATCCACATCCACTTGTCGTGCCCAGCGTTAATCATCACGAACCCCAAGTTGGAGCATTCTGCCGATGTTCTAGACGATTGTTGGAAGATTTCCTCTGCACCCCAACAAATATGCACTTTTACAAGAAAACAAGGCCATCAATGCTCTGTTCGCGGTTTGTTTCTGGATCGCCACGATGTCATCCGAGTCTGCAAACGAGAAACGGCCGCTGCTACTTAAGCAGAGGCATCCGAAACGATCAAAACACGTCCTCGTCATCCACGGCGGCGCGGGTACGATCCTTCGCGAGAGATCCTCGCCTGAAGATCTGGCACGCTTCCACGATGGGTTACGCGCAGCACTAGGAGTTGGAAATGCGATTCTTAGCTCGGGTGGCGAGGCCATGGATGCCGTCGTCGCGGCCGTGAGCGTTATGGAAGGTAAGCGGCGACAATGGCATCGACAGAAGCCGGGGGTCACCCCCCTTGTCGTCGTATTCACCGTATGTTGTCCATCCAGACAATCCAATCTTCAATGCTGGCAAAGGCGCCGTATTCAACTCGGCCGGCTTTGTGCGTGTGTGCGCCCTTTTGTCTCTCATGAAGTGAGGTATGCGACAGAGAACTCGAAAAACTACGCCCTCGCAGAATGAACTCGAGGCATCGCTGGCACTCTCCCGCCCTCCCGCATCGCATCCCGACGTCCCGCCCTCGCGCCACGCGCTCGCGCTGACTCTCCTCACCCATACGCGCAACCCGTCGCAGCTCGCACGAACGCTCTACCTCTCCCCAGACAAAACGCGACACGCTTTCCTCTCCGGAGCACCGGCGGAGGACCTCGGCGGCCTCCCGCCCGTCCATCCGTCGTACTTCTATACCTCCGCGCGCTGGCGGGAGCATCGGCGGGGGCTCGGGCTGCCCGAGGATGATGCGCCACCGGGGAAGGAGGAAGGAGCGATCGCAGGTGGGAAGGACGACGATGACGACGATGACGATGACGATGAGGTTTTGCTTGACATGATGCCGCTGGGCACGGTCGGCGCCGTCGCGCTCGACGGGCGTGGCTGCATCGCGGTTTGCACGTCTACCGGAGGACGCACGAACAAGCTTCCGGGTCGCGTCGGGGACACGCCCCACAACGGGGCGGGCTTCTGGGCGGAGGAGTGGCAAGCACCCAGAGGTCGGTGGCTGCGATGGCTGCCCCACCCTTGGCCGGGAAAGGTGCACGCTGTCGGAGTCAGTGGAACGGGCGATGGCGATGTGAGTCTTTCTCCCTATACTGGAGCGGCCTGATTGTGAGCGGCGCTTATGTGCTTGTTTGCCCCCCCCCCCCCAACCCATGTTCTCGTCGCAAGGCATTTATTCGCCAGAATACAGCAGCGACGTTGGCGCACAGAATGCAGTACCTCAATGAGCCTGTGCAGAAAGCCGCGCGGTCGGTGGTCGAGGCGTTGCTCAGGGAGGGTGGTGTAGGTGGTGTCATTGCACTCGACAATCATGGCAATGGTGGGTGATGACTCCCAGCTGGCTGGATGACGGCTGACGTATGAGATAGTGGCGACGCCACTGAACTGTCCGGGTATGTACCGCGGGCTGGTACGCGAAGACGGGGTACTCAAAACCGCCATCTTTGAAGATGAGGTGCTGGAGTGAGTTGTAGATCAGTTGTGTGGCATTTCAAAGCGTGTCTAAGGGTTGATAAGTAGCGTGTGTAAGGTGATTCTGGTATCCAAAAGGCTTGTCCTTTGATATGTTGTGTGGTTTGTCTGGTGAAATCTAGTCATTGCTCCAATCACCCCCACAACATGAAGTCTTTCGTTGCGTCAATCAATGTCCTGTGACAAATTGCAGGTGCTTTGGCGGTGAATTATACAAATGTTTATTAGTCTCTATCAAGGTAGAAAGTGAAATTGGCATCACAAAGCAGATGATGAGCTTTTCCTGGCTGTTCCACTGTGACAAGTGCCATGACAGGTCATATAACAGTGTGAATTATACATGTGGGATGAATGAGGTCCAGTGCACAACATTATAAACAGCAGAAGGAAGTGATCTCAGAGACAAGAAAGGCAGCACAAGCAACACCAATCGACCAAGCATATAAACAATTACCAATGTATACTCAGTCAGACCGAGAACTTGAAGGAAAAAGTAATACCACGAGCTGCTCGCCGACCGTTGTCCTCTAGACTCCAATGCAGTCATAACTAGTAGAAGCAGAATTGGTATAATAGTTATGGAGGCCGAAGCGACACGCCAGAGGGATCGCTCTGTGCTTGAGAGGAACACGAATGACCATCCGATACAGTGAATCCCCCCGAAGGCCGACGCGAAAATGGGAATAATGAACAGTAAAAAAACATACGAGAACCCCGAGTCCTTCGACCATTTGTTTGGATAAAAAGTGTCGACTCTCTTCAGGTCTTCATCTTGAATTGGGGCCCCAAAAAGAATTCTCATAGGCTTCAGGAATGGCCACAGAAGGACACGGGGTAGCCATGGCCACTTATGGTATTGTCGATCGGTGGTTAATGGTCCACGGACAATCGCAGCTGGAAGTTTGAAAAACTCTCGAAGGGCCTCCCGAGGTCCGATTGAGCAAATAGCTTCAACACCTTCGTCATCCATGGACCTCTTCGTTTTTCGTTTCTTGTATACTCTCACCCCGCGTCGCACGTGCAGGGGCTTGTCCCACCACACCATGTACATCACAAGATTAAGGGCGGCGAACGCAACCGTGACGAGCTCCAATTCGGTGATCGGTAGGTCTTGGACTCCTCGTGCGATGCATTGCGCCACAAACCAGGTGGTTTGCAGAATGACGAGTGCTTTGGAGATGATATCGCCCTTGCTCTTGTCCTCGATCTCCTCTTTCGCGATCCGGGGGAAATCTCCATTGCCCGTTAGAGAATAGGATTTAAGCTGATCAGGCAACAGCACGCGGACAGGCCGGTTGCCTTTATACTCCATGAATCCCCCCATGACCGCAAAGAAACCATGGGTGGTCGTCCATCCCTCCTCTGCGTCTGATCATCACCATCTGATACTGCCATCAGTCTTTCAAGACTCACCTTTATGCTCCTTTGCTAGTTCAATGGCAGCGAGCCGCTGTCTCACTGCCCACGCAATGATTGCTTCTGGCACCAAAAGGGCAGCAAGCATGAGTCCGATGCGTCGTACGGTGACCCTTGGCCACCCCTCATCAGGACTTGGGATGTTGGGGTGGACGGAGACCCATGTGCATAACAAAATGGTGATCGCACAACTCCGTATGATGTCCCAGAGTGACCTGCACCCCTGAGGATCGCCACAGGAAGGCGCGCGAAACGGGTCGAGAGAGACAGGAGGTGGAGAGGTTTGGTGGCCTATAGGAAATGCGCGGGTAACGGCAAGAATAGTAAAAAGGACAATCATGGAAGGGAGGCGTGAAAGAGGAGAACACGAGTTGGGGAATCGTAATCTCTGTCAACCATGCGGACTCGTGTTGTGGCGTTTCGAAGTTTTTCGTGTCAGTCTCTCACGGCTTACCGCCCACTTGTGTCCCTAAGACGCTAAGTCAATCCCGGCCTGAGGACGGTAGAATTGGATGTGCCAGCGCAGAATAATGGGTCCCAACATTGACCCGCAAGGGGTTTGAGGGCGGCTTGTTTGCCGTTCACAGCGCTAGAACGTGACCGTAAATGAAATTCGTGCATTTTATTTATTTACGCGACGCGTCTCTGGCTCCGCCTATTCCAAGTCACCGTCTAATTGACTGAACTTTTGTTGACTTTTCTGTTCTCAAATCTTCTCTCAGGGTTCGGTTTGTCTCTGAAACGACCTCGACAGATCAACTACCGGCCAGTCGGTCACTCCTGCCCGGACACTATATCATCTGTGTCTTTCATAATACTTCAAAGGCACAATGTACGGAAAGAGGTCCTTTCCTTTTCGCGGGGCTGCACAGTCAGCGACTCATCACATCGAGGTAATTCTCTGGAATCTTTCCCCTATCTCTGCATTCACGTATTTTCACCCTGTCCAAAGTACAGCAAAAGCTCCAGGGCGAAATGTCGCGGCAACCTTTGCGGTGGTTCTCTTATCGGCCAGGGTGAGCTCCGCTATGGCCGTACCGTCACAAATGACTACGGCGAGATTGTACAGTGGAGGCATTGGTCAGTTCGACTATTTCTGAGGCTACGGTCATGCTCACCCTAGTTGGCGCGCAACAGGGGCTGCGTGACGCCTCAAATTTTGCAAAGGATCTCATCATATGGTATCCATCGTGTAGCAACGTTCTCAAGCTTGCGCGCGGAAGATCAAGAGCGCGTGCGTCTGGCATTGAAGAACGGTCGCGTAGAACCCATGGACCTTACCGGATCTCCATCGTTGTCGCAGCCAATGTCGCAGCCTTCAACAAGTTCTCATCTGCCAGTCACTCAGGAATCTGTAGCTGGGCCGAGCTCGAAGAAGCGCAAGGCGGACTACGCGGAAGCACCCTCGCAGATCCAAAATGTAGCGGCGCCCTCTCCGACACAAGCTGCTGCTCGCCATGCGGCGATAGGAGGCGCCGCTTGGGAGGAGGGAGTCGAGGCTGAGGAAGTCTTAGATGA
>JAGFNK010000660.1:0-27112 GCA_025769875.1 Russula earlei | reverse complement strand
CTGAGACGTGACTGACCTTGATTGTAGGGCGGCTGTGATCTTTTGGATAAATTCGCTCTACAACAAAAAGTAAACCAAGGATGTAATAGAACTTGAGAAGGACGGGCCGATGCCCATGGCGAGGCAGATAAAGGTGACGACAGCGGACGTGCGCATTGTAATTATCGTGGATTGAGAATGAATGTCAGAAAGCGGGAGAAAATGCTGTTGGTAACCAGTACCAAGAGCGAAAACAAAGTGGAGCGCTGCTGGAGGGCATTGGGAATCCAGGCATTGGCTCTTATGCTCCCTGGTGAGCCCGCTTCTGTACGTGGCCAACAGTGAATCTCCGAAGAGGGATCCTTAATCACGTCATGATCCATCAGTACTTTGATAGTTTGATATTTCCGGGCTTGCAGGCTTGAGAGCCGTGAGCGCAACGACGCTTCCCTTCCGTTCCGAGAGGCTGAGCACGCGTGTAGTCAACTCAGTGGCCAGGTTGGCTCCATTCTTCCTCTTCGTCTCTCCTGTCCTTCCTACTGCTCCTTCCCCCATGGTCCCGGTCCCAAGCTACCTCTGTGCCCAGTGTGCCGGTTCTCTCAAGCATTTTCCCAGCTCTGACACCTCTCCCCCACTATGACATTTCCATATATAGTAGCTTACAAAGATGTGGTCATGTGACAAATCTGGGCTGATAGTGAGGAAGGAACTGTATTGTTTAAAAGTCCGGTCCATTGGACCGAAAATGGACCGCGGATCGAACCAGACCGGACCGATGGCAACCGAACTGTAGCTGTGTCAGCGGTATCCGTGCGTTTGTTTCATTCACACACGCTCTCTCTCCTCTCCTCCACTCTCCTTCCCACTAAACCTCTCTCCATGGCCAACACGACTACCTCCCTGGACAAGCCTCCACCTCATTACCCATAGCAAGCCACAGTCCTGACTCAGCTGGAATGGATTTGCACGTGCGGTATTTCGTTTTCGTTTCTGTGGCTACTTTGTTTTAATTTTTACACCACCACTCAGTATGTCAGTTGTCTCCCATTCGCTTACCCACGTGTGCCCTGTGGCTCGCGCACTCGGGCCCCTATCCTCTATCCAACCCTCAACTATACGTATCACTGGCATTGCCAGCCACCGCCTCTACGTCTCCCGTCGCGCCCCAGTCTCGTCCGCCGCCATGCCCTCACTCGTCTCCTCTCCGCCCGCGTCAGCCACAGCCTCCGCGCTCCCAGTCTCAGCCTCAGCATTGCCAACCGCCTCTATGTCTCCGTCGCCGCCCCAGTCCTCGTCTCGCGCACCGCCGCACCCGTAGCCTCAGCCTCGCCCACCGACGTCTTAGCGCCGCCCGCCGCCTCAAGCCCAGCTCAATCGGCCGTCGCCACCATGCCCTCGGCCTCGTCCGCCGCCGTTCTGGGTCTAGTCCCAGCCACCGCTCTCCTTCCTGACCACGCCACCCTCTCACTTCCATCGCTAGCCGTTACGCCGCCTCGCACCGCCGAGAAAGAACGCACAAATAACAGGAAAACGAAGAGCACACCGCCCCCTCAGAAGAGCAGATGTCACAACGCCGCCCCGCAGAAAGAACATCAGACCCCGCCACCACGCCGTCGTCACAGGAGAAGCCGCCGACGCAAGCACCAGCCGCACAACACCTCCCCTTCCATCGCATCCCCGCTCACACGTACGCCCTCATCCACGCGTGCTGCCACCACCTGCAGTGGCGAAGACCATCGTGCGGCCACGAGATGATTACCAGAGACCCGTTCATCTTGTTTTTGGACACTGATCACACAATCTCTAGCTCAACGACTATGGCAAGCGTTGGCGAGGCGAACCACGCCGTCCACCACCTCTTGTCTCGTCACCTACTCGCGCGCTATCGTCAACACGTCCCACCGCCACCTGCTGTGGAGACGACCCCGCCATCTCGCCGCCGCCCTCACCCTCTTCTCCGTCGCCTCCGTCTCCCACGACCCTCACCCTCCGGTGCCGCCACCCTCTCTCACCACCGCCTTCGCTCTTGCCGCCATCGCCTCTGCATAGACACAGCAGCAGCAACAGCAGCAACACGGCCGACGCTTGGCAACACCACGAGGCACGACGACGC
Source organism: Russula earlei (assembly GCA_025769875.1). NCBI lineage: Eukaryota > Fungi > Basidiomycota > Agaricomycetes > Russulales > Russulaceae > Russula > Russula earlei. The sequence continues at coordinate 25,020 of JAGFNK010000660.1, read as the reverse complement.
ATTCGACACGCCGCGAGCACGCCTCATCCCCTCCCTGCTTCGACACACCACACCCGCGTTCAACACCTTCGAGACGCTGCAAGGCTCAGACAAGGACAAGGACGTGTCACACTCGATCGTCCTCGCACACAGATTCCGTACCCGTACAGGAGATACGGCAACGGAAGGAACATAGTCACATACTGCAGAGCACATGGATAATAAACTACGCGTTCATATCTGTAGTATGTAGCACTGCACTGCGATATAATGTTACATTATTATAAATGCATGGTCTGGACCGGTTATAAACTGGTCTGAACTGGTCCAGTGACCGTGGGCAACCGCAACAGACCGGTCTATAAAATTCATGGACTGGGCCGGGCCGGTTTCCCGAAGGTCACATGGTGTCATAGTGGGGAGAGGTACGGCGGTTCATTTTCCCATGTGACACGAGTTGCGTGTGTATTTTTCATTTTCATTTTCATTTTTGCAGATTTTCTCTCATCCTCTCACCCCTCTTCTTCCCATCACCATTGAGCGGCTCACTGCATGGCCATCACAATGTCAATGCCCCCCCCCCCCAATTGTTGCCCCTTGTGGAACATGTCCGGAGACACACAGGTGAGTTCGTAAGGCTGATGGACCCATAGATGAGATGAGATGAGATGAGATGAGATGAGATGAAAGGAGAGAGGAGCGAGAAACCCAGCGGGCACGCAGGGGACGACGTTTGGGTGCATTCGTTCAGTCAGATCCGCTCGGGCACATACAAAGAAGGGAACAAGAGGGCCACTCCCTGTATTCGAGACATGTTTTTATACAGGAGAGGAGCCAAGGGACAGGAAAGGCCTGAAAGACAGGCAGGCATATGAAAGGAAATCCAACTTAGTAGAAGGGGTCAGACCGGACGACACGAGGTGTCGCGTCGTCTCCGGTGCTGGCACGTTGGCGTTCGGTGGTGGCGGTGAGCTGTTGAGCACGTGATCAAATGACGTGAGGGAGGTCACGCGTGGGCAAACTGGGTGACTGGACCCACGATGGGGGGCAATGATGTATCCATGTAAGCAAATTCCATGGCCAGCCACAATCTGCAATACAGTGACCCAAAAACCGTTCAAATGTTTTGTACATTTTCATTGTATTGACCATATCTAGAGAACCACTGCAGCTAATAATATGTAACTAGGTTTGTTTTCAAGCTCTACAACATAGCTTTGTAATGTTATACTTTATACAGCATACGCATAATTATTTAGGAATATATAAGGTATGTTTGCTGGTGTACCCATTTGAACAGTTTTTTGGCCTTGGTAAGTGAATTCATTATTTCTCAGATTAAGATTCATATTCTTTCCCCAGAGGGCTAAAATCGAACATGGAGGTCATGTGACCTATAATAAACTCAAACCATGTGCAAATAAGCCAAAACAGCTGCTTCTTCTTCACCAACAACATCATGAAGTCTCTTCTTCCTCATGAAGTCAACTACATCATCTCCCTTCTCCAGGCCAACCATTCAGTTCGTAACATTGCCAAGGCAGCACACAGAAGCATTGGTTCAATCACCAACATTCGCCAGAAATACCTTCCTGACCTTCCAAAGTCCTCTGGAGGTGTCCTTCCAAGCTCTCTAACCTTGACATCCGCTTTGCCACACGCCTTCTTAGCTCTGGAGAAGCAGATACTGCTCCTCAGGTTGCTAGAAGGTTGGAGGTCATCAAAGAGTCCACTATCTCCAATCAGACCATTTGAAACTACCTTAACAAGGCAGGCTTGAAGGCAGTTACAAAGAAGAAGAGGCCTTACCTTAAACCAAGTCACTATAGGGCCAGAAAGGACTTTGCAGAAAAGTACCTATACTGGACTGTGGAGGACTGGAAGAGGGTAATTTGGTCAGATGAGACCAAAATCAATCGTATGGGCTCAGATGGCAAGAAATGGGCTTGGAAAAAAAGAGGAGAGCACCTTTCTGAACGCCTTGTTCAGCCAACAGTCAAACATGGAGGAGGTTCCTTGATGTTGTGGGGCTGCATGTCTTGGGAAGGAGTTGGGCATGCAGCAAAGATTGATGGAAAGATGGATGCTGAACTTTATTGCAGCATTTTGGAGGATGAACTACTTGCATCTATCAAGTATTTCAAGAAGAAATGCAAAGATACCCTCTTTCAACAGGACAATGCCTCTATCCACAAGAGCAGGCTTGCCACATCTTGGTTCCAAGACCACAGAATTCAGGTCATGGACTGGCCAGCTCAATCCCCAGACCTCAATCCTATTGAGCATCTTTGGGCTCATCTCAAAAAGAAGCTTGCAGCTTATCCAACACCCCCTAAGGGAATCAATGAACTTTGGGAGCGCACACAGCTGGAATGGGAGGCCATTGATCAAACTGTTGTGCAGAATTTGATAGAAAGTATGCCTAGGAGGGTGGAAGAGGTGTTCAAAGCAAATGGAGGATACACAAACTACTAATTTTTGGCATATACCCTATTTAGATACCAAGGCAAAAAACTGTTCAAATGGATACACTGGAAGAAATACCTTATATCTTCTTACATAATTATGTTCATAGTATATATAGTATTTCATTACAAAGCTATGATGTAGAGCTTTAAAACAAGCCCACTAACATGTTATCAGCTGCAGTGGTTCTCTAGATATGGTTAATACAATGAAAATGTACAAAACATTTGAACGGTTTTTTGGGTCACTGTACATCTCCTGCCCAGGGGCATGAAATTTTGACTGTCCCCAGTCAAACTGTCTAGGAGTGGAGTTTCGGCTGTATGTGTGTGTGGTATTGTTGTAGCTGCAGCTGTCCAGAGGTCCTCTGTCATGCAAGAAGAAAGTGAGCTTGCAGCTGACAAACCAAGCAGGCTTGAACTGCTGGCAACAAAAAGGGGGATGATGGAGTGCTTGAGGTCATTGTATGCTGGTGTGTGTGGCAAGGACACAGGACTGGGTGGTGGTGTGTTGGAGTTGCAGCCAGCCATAGCATGGATGAGTTAGTCATGTACTCATGTGGTGCATGATATGGTGAAGATAAGATGCCCAGGCAGTGGGAATGCACACATTGGGAAAAGGCTGGCCAGTGGACTGTTGATGCAGGGCAAGGACAGATATGCATGTGAATGATGTGGAGCAGTGGTAGAGAATGAGAGGGGACAATTTTGAAGTGCATGCAAGTGAGTTTTTGAGAACAGAGAACATGCTGATACATTTGCAGGCAGAAACAAGCTACTTTATATGTTTTTTACAAGTATGTTACTTACTGTCATTTTCATGTGACCTTGCACTTGCCATTTTTAATGTCATTTCGAATGCAAAATCAAAACTGCTATATCTCAACAGTTTCTCAACAAATTGCCTTTAAATGTTGACAGTGGAACCTTATATACTGTATCTAGGTACAGCTAAAATATGGGAGCATAATATTCAGTTCTTGAAATGTCAATTTTTGGTTGCTGACATGGGTGCAAAACTTTGCACTGCCATGTCTCAACTGTCTCTCAATCAATTGACTTGAAACTTCAACAGTGGGATCTCATGTACTGTATCTAGGTGCAGCCCAAGAGTGGGTCTAATTCTTAGTTCTTGAGGTTTTGATTTTTGGGTGTGATCTGAGTGCAAAATTTCAACCTGCCATATCTCAACTGTTTCTTGATAGATTGCCTTGAAACTTGGAAAGTAGAACCTTATATACTGTGTCTAGGTGAAGCTAGAATATGGGAGCCTAATGTTCAGTTCCTGAAGTTTTGATTTTTGGGTGCCAATCTGCATGCAAAATTTTAGAACTGCCATATCCATATGATCCCTCCCAGCCTGCACCTTCATTACTACTTCCTTCACACTTATCCTGAGCACACTCTACAAGCCTGGTCAAGGATATATGGGCCACTTCCTTCTCTATCTGGATGGGTAACCGGCTCTTTGTCATGATTTTGAATGCACGAATTGACTTGCTGGTCAACAATGGCACCATGTGGATGATGTTTCCTCTGCAGGCAACAGCATCAATGGATCACCATGCAGCTACTTTCCCTCAAGGCCATCCAAGGATACTCCTCTGTCTTTTATTATGAAACCCACATCTTACCTCAATCAATGTATCACCAAACAAAGAAGGGAGTATTGCTGATCAACCCAGCAAACTTCATAGGTCATTTTGTCTTGAAGTAGGCAGCTACATCTCTTGTCTTCACCTCTATGTGGAGGGTCTCATAGATGCCATGTGTTACTTGCAGTAACATGTTGACAATATTATTCACAACATGGACAGGTTCCACTCTAGATCCTCTGACAGAGCTTGTGCTAGCAATCATTACTGAGTTAATGAATCTCACAGGTAACTTGTTCATCCCCAGTCATGACAGATAAGAAACTGAGGTTGGTCCCCAGGTCCCCAGTCAAATATTGTAAACTTCATCGAACTGCTTCAGTGGATCCCCCACTCCCAAATGATCACACACCTGACAGCTCCATGATGAGATCATGAATGTCTATAGTACCATGATCATGCAGGTGAAAGCTCGCATAGACACTGGAGAGGAAACATGTTGGCAGCTGTGTTCACCCTTGGTGGCATCCAATCTGTAAGTGGTCTCAACAAATCTATGCAGAAAAGCCTAATGAGCCTTGCACTTTGATTTTTAGACCAAGGGCATGACTCTGTGGTCCCTTGCTTTCATTTCATCACATTCAGAAATTCAGGCCCAGGCCCTAGTGGAACTTGACAAGGTCATTGGCCAGGACTATTGGCTAAGTGCAGAAGATGAGCAGTGCCTTCTGTACATCCATGCGGCCATCAAGGAGGTACATTGCAGAATTCCTCAATTTCATTCATCACTTTTCACACTTGCCATCCTGTCCTATTAGATGGTGCGCATCCACTTGCCATTTTGGATGGCGACACCACACCTCTCAACAGAAGAATTTGTTTACAATGAGATGTACATTCTGAAGAACCTGGTGGTCATTTTCAACTGCTATGACATCCATCACAACAAGGCAAAATGCCCAGACCTGTATGTACCCACTCTCCTCCAGTAATCATGGTTCTCATTTAAAAACTGAGCTTTTTCTTGGGCCTTCCTCCATACTACAATCACCCCCCTCACCACCATCTTCTGCTCACACTCTCACAAGGTCATGGAGCCTTCCAATATTGCCCATAGGCACCCAAATGAGCATGTCACCTCTCCTGAGCCTCTGTGGAGATGTCAAGCCAAGGAACATGGCAAACATACACCAAATCATATGCATGCATCCTCACTGTCCCTCCCTGACAGCCATGAACCATGCTGACTTGAGTTATAAGTCATTCTACTGTTGATCCCACAAGCAGTTGCCACAGCTCCATGCTTGTTGCCACTGGTGGTCTTGGCACCAGACACAAGAGCATGTCATTGTGCCACCTCCCAACCTTGACCTCGAGGCAAAGCATCCACCAATAACTTGGATACAGAACCCCCCCTCTTGCCCCCACTCAATTCCTTCACACCCCTTGCAATGGCAGGAGGATTGGTGACAATCTCCGTGATGTCCACCCACAACAGATTTTCCTTCAACCCTGATTCCTTCTGGGGCAACACATTGACCTGCGCTGAGTTGAGCAAGGTCAGTCCTTGTCTGGCCCCATGAACTCAAGTGTGCCCTTTTAAAGAGGCCCTTCCCAATATCAACTATAATGAGCACAGACTTGTCAGATGAGGACAACAATGGCAGTGGGCTCCCAGCTTCCAGCCTCATGGCACCCTGGGAGGTACTGCATGGGTTGGCTGATGTCACCATTCAATGGGCTGCCAAGGCAAGTCAATGCAAACATCCTTTCAGCTTATTTAATTCTTATGCCACCATTGTAGGAGAGTGGTGAAGCAAGTGAACCACAAAGTCACACAAGGTTGCCTTCTCCAGACCCCAGGTCATGACATTGACCATCCAAAAAAAGGAGGGTCCATCAGATGCCATGGCACCCTGTGTCCTCAAATTCCCTGACAGTATGCAAAACCTCCTCTAAGCAGTCCTGTAAGGTGTCTGAGCCCACTGACCAGGAAACTCACATGACTTGCACTTGCCCCCACCTCCCACACATCCCTAGCCCATGTGTCTTCCTTTCCCTTTGTCTCTTGTCTCCCTTCCCCTCCTAACATCCCTCCAACTATCATCATTCCTTTCCCTCTTTCCACTTACCTCTTGCATGCTCCTCTCAATGTCATTCCCTTGCATCACCCACTCTACACCCAGGAACAGTGACAACACCTCAGCTTGATTGCCTCCAACTTCACCCATGCCTCACACTTCCTCATACATCCATCCCCTGTGCCACTATTGTCTTTGTCTGCTTCATGCTCCCCACCTTTTCATCATATTGCTCTCACCCGTTGTCAACTCCCTTTCAATCCCACTCTTGCCCCTTTTGTCATTGTCTCTCAAGCATCGTCCTCACCCCCACCACATGTGTATGTATGGACTCAGATGACACATGTGCAGACATCATTGCCACTCAATCCAAGGGCTCACTGCCTACAGTGCCTTGCCCTGTTGTCCTTGCTGCACCGCCCCATGCTCACAGACTTGCAGTCAGAGCAGTAGGATTCTTATGCCATTGTCTTCTCATCCATGTTTTTGATTACCTAGTTCTCACCCCACCTTTCTTCTGCAGTATTTAAGGCTAGTAGCTACAGTCTCAAATGGGAGGGAGCTTTTGCCTCTGCATTAAAACTTCTTGTCTGCCTGTGTGAACCATTCCCTTGAAAACACACACACACCCTCTCTCTCTTGTGCATGCGCATTGCATTCCAGGGCCCAACCTTGCTCTCCCCTGCTCCCTTCTGCTCCTACCTGCCCTCAGATCAAGCCCCATGGACTCCACATGCCTGACCTGGCATGCTACAGTCCAGAGACCTGCTATCATCCCACCAGTGATGTTTTCCATCTGTCTCACTGGTGTATTTTCCTTGCTGTGGTTGCACACTACAGTTGTAAATAGTCATGTGTTCAGCTGTAGGGATATCCTATCATGCTTGGGGTTGGTCAGCACCCCAAAATGTGAAAACTCAATAAGTGAAACCATCAGTTGGCTGTATCTAGATACAGTACATGAGATTCTACTGTCCGAGTTTCAAAACAATCCATTGAGAAATCGTTGAGATATGGCAGTTTGAAATTTCACATGCAGATTGGCACCCAAAAATCAAAACTTTAAGAACTGAATATTAGGCTCCCATCTTTTAGCTTCACCTAGACACAGTATATAAGGTTCTACTGTCCAAGTTTCAAGGCAATCTATTGAGGAACAGCTGAGATGTGGCAATTCGAAATTTTCACTCAGATCACACCCAAAAATCAAAACTTCAAGAACTAAGAATTAGACCCCAACTCTTGGGCTGCACCTAGATACAGTACATGAGATCCCACTGCCAAAGTTTTAAGTCAATCAATTGAGAAACAGTTGAGATATGGCAGTTCAAAGTTTTGCACTCATGTCAGCACCTGACAATCAACATTTCAAGAACTGGATATTATGCTCCCATATTTTAGCTGTACCTAGATACAGTATATAAGGTTCTACTGTCAAAGTTTCAAGGCAATCTGTTGAGAAACTGTTGAGATATAGTAGTTTTGATTTTGCACTTGAAATGACCACCAAACATGGCAAGTGCAAGGACACATGAAAACAACAGTAACATGGGACAAGATCTTCTTTGTCTGGGGTGAGATTCCTCCTGGTGCTCATAGGTTTAGACAATGGTTATTGTCCAATGACCATTGTTCCATGGGTATGCTATGGTGTAGGCTGGTTTTAGTTGAATAGTATCTGGTCTTCCTTGATGTTTTCTTAAATGGATTCAGGAGTATTCTTCAGTGATACTGCTTTGCATTAGGACTACTTGGGTTTTCCACAGATATCCTTCAAAATCTGCTGGAGAGATGGCAAAATCATTTATTTCCCTGATTGGGTGTTGATAAACCACAAAGTGTGTAAGTTGTTGATGCCAAGTAGGGCTGCCAACCATACCCATACACATACAGTTTATGGCTACCATAATATGGTATCCCGTACTGTACCATCCAGGTAGTGGAAGTGTACCATGACAGTACAGTTGCCAGTACGGTAAGTTACCATACTGTACCATATAAGGGACGCCATCAAGCCATATATATGGGCCGTATATTAGTTGTACTCAATGGCAAAAGAGTTGAGTGATGTGAGACCTTCTTTCTAGAATGTTCTGTCATGATTGCCCAGACAAGTGAATTGGAGTGAGATCGATTGCAGGTAATTGATGCCAATCACATGTGTGCAAAGGCAACTGAGGGATCGCCCTGATGTGATCCTATGTTTTTTAGCTACATTTACTTTACATCTCATCTCATAGATAGTGTACATGATCATGATGATGATCAACTCAATTATTACTTCGTATGTTAAATACTCTTTGATCACCAGCTGCCCCCCTTATAGTCACAGCCGCTGTCTCAACACCAGCCCAGTTGTCTCCGCCTCATCCATCAGCATTCTAGCACCGCCCACCTGGTTGCCTTGCCCTCAGTCCAAACTCTCTCTTGTTGCTGTTTCTACTCCACCCATCTATACCACCAAGTCTATGTCGTCACTGTTGCCCCTACATCCTCTGCCCTGCCCGCCTTGGCCACAGCTTCAGTTCTCATGCCCTCAGTAAACATCACCAGCCACTGTCACCATGCGTCCAGTATCACTAGCAAAACCAGCCACTGTGCCCTTAGCCTTGCCAGCCACCTCGGTCCCGACTGACACCCCGCCTCTGTCTCATCAGCTCCTGTGCTCTCAGTGTCGCCTGTCATGGTGTCTGTCTCAGTGCCAGCACCAGCCTCAGTCCTGACATCTGCTTCTGTCGCCCCAGCCTTAGCTCAGCCAGCCACCACTGCCATGCCTCTTAGTCTCACTGATCGCCTCAGTCTCATCACCCACCCTCATAGGCCTCAGCTTCAGCCTCCAATGTCTTAATGCTATATGCTGCCACCTCCATTGTTGTCTTGCGCCCCGTCGCCCACTCAGGCATGCACCCGTGCCACCTTACAATACCTTCAGTTATCTATCTAGGTTGTTCTCACTGGACATACATGCAGGCATGTCTGATTTTGTTCACCATTCATCCAACAGTTCTCTTTTCAAATCTCCTGTCATGCCTAACTCCTCTAACACACCTTCTACTGGCCTGAATGAGCCTGAACACATCTGGTATTCCGATGCTGATGATGATGTACCCATGGGCCAACCTGGAAGTAGTGCACCAAGTTCTAGGACCACCAATAATGGTATTTAGTCTTGTATTACGCACATTTCTTTGTGCTTACCTCCTGTCATCTTATTTAGTACAGCAGGAGGGGCAAGGACACTAAAAGAAATATTCTAGCCATATGCAAGAATTAATACAAGTGGAAATCACTGAAACTGCTCATGAGGCTGCCGAAAAACGTAGGCACAAGCCTCGTGTATCTCGCCAGCATGCTCCAGCTCTGCTTCAAGTTCATGTTAGTGATGAGGAAGATGATGACAATGGAAGTTTTGTAGAGTCCTTGGGCAAGAGTTCTGAAGATGATGAGCATGAAGCTGTGGTTGATAATGCTGAAGTAAGCTCAACCCTATTTCCACTCAGATTGAATATTCTAATATCTTCTCTCAAGCTTGCCAAGTCACTTCCATCAAAAACCATTCCATTTGCTCAGCAAAAGAGGTCTTGATGTCAAAAAAATGATGTGAAACAAAAGAGATCAAAATCCCCTGCAAACAATGTTTATCACATGACACAGCATACACCATCTTCCACAGAACCTTCGGAGCCTGATGTGACTGCATCTACTGAGCCCAAAAAGGTGAAACAATATTGCATACTCTCAAGCTATTCCTCATCACCTTATTCAATCATCTGCAAGACAAAATCCTATTTATCTCTTCTATGAACAAGTTGCAACTGGTGCTGATGGCAAAACAGTGGATGGTGACAAACATTACAAGTACTACCATGGCTCAGGGAAAATTCTGACAGTCACCAAAGCCATGAAATATAGTCTCAATGGTGGGTTTGTTATATTTAGAGTGATGCCATGTCTGATATACTGATAGGTTTGGTTGGTCACCTTAAACACCACTTCCCTGCAATGTACCAACTGTATGAAGTACTCAAGGCACACCCTGAGCCTCTGACTGTAGAGCAACTCAATATTGTGACTGGGCGCACAAAACTTGATGCATCTGCAGCTGGGAAATATATTATGAAACTTGAGAAGGCATCGTCAAGTATTATGGAGGCACTTCAGCGACAGGCAGTACATGCAACCGTAAGTGGTCAATAGTCACCATTCACTTGGCTACTGGCTGACAATATACCTAAGGGAGAATTTGTCCAGGACAAGTTGAGAACCTCCTTGCAGAATGGATCATTGCATGTGACCAACCATTTGATGAGGTTGACAAGCAGCCATTTCATAAACTGCTTGAGTACATGTGTCGGCCTTCAGCTAAGCCCCTGCACATTCCCCATCACACTTCGATACAAACAAGGATCATGAAGATGGGAGAACATACTGTTAATAACATCAAAAAAATGTTTTCGGTAAGCTGTATTGTTCATCCACTTCATCAATGCTAACATCTACAACAGACACTTGAATCAAAGGTTGCCATCTCACTTGATGCCTGGACATCTAGCAATCAACATGCTTTCCTTGCTATTGTGGCACATCATGTTATGAATGATGACACCTTGGTAAGTTCATAAAGTTTGATCTTATGGATGTTCTGATTTGTCAACAGAGGAGCTACTCATTGATTTCCAAGAGCTTGTAGGGGAGCACTCAGGTGAAAACATGGCAGAGGTACTTTGGAAGACTTTAGAGATGTATGGTCTCATTGGGTGGGTCATTGCATTCGTCATGGATAATGCCACGAACAATGACACATTGGTCGATGGTATCAAGGCTCAGTATGAAGCAGCAGGTATCAAGTTCTCTGCCAAACATGCCTGACTTTGATGCATGCCCCATACCTGTCACTTGGTGGCACTGAAAGTACATCAATGATCTTATTTTTCTTACACTCAAATCTGAATGACAGTATACAGCTTCTTGAAGGAATTGGTGCAATCTCAAAGTCAGACAGTTGGAAAGCTGCTGGACGAAGTGGCAATTATCAAGATGCAGTCACAGCTCCTGTTTCTCGTGAGCATGATGATGCAGGTATAGCCAATGAGGAAGACACAGAAGAAGCTGTAATAGGGGTGTCACCGTCAATTGACAAGGTATTGTTGGCACAACTCTACAACAACAAACAGTATAGCCTAGCAAACACATCTCATCTTTTCAACAGCTTCATAAGATTGTTCGTACCATCCACTCTAGTCCACAATGACACCAGGCCTGGCTGAGGGAGGTTGCTGTCCATCAATGTCTGAAGGATAGCAACTCCTCTGAATGGGCACTGATGCTTATTGTCACGGTAACTAGCCGTGTCAGTTCACAAGCGGAAAGCAAGTCGATGATAGAGAGGTGTTCAAGAAATGGGCTGGTTCCCGTGTATAATGAGTAAGGATCCCTGCAGCGGTCAAAGTGTTTTATGCTAAACAGGTTATGGCCAATAGACCCTTCCTAGTACGACTCGGTCCATTGAGAAGCTAGGGTAAGTTTGTAAGGCCCCATTTACCAACCAAGAATTCTTGAATCTTGAACTTGAACTCGGATTTCGGTATTTTCCGGGGGTGACAGGAGTCACAGGCATGATGAACGATAACTTGATTAACTAATATGAGTTTCTTTAATTATAATTTCTTTAATTATAATTATGAGCTCTTTCCCACCAGATTTGCAAATTCGCTTGTTGTAATTGCATATTCACGTGTGTGCATATTCGCATGAGGTAACACATGATTTGTAAAAAAAAAATTTCTACATCGTGTCATCCAGATGGTGATATGGAGGGCATAGTTTGTACATACATGAAATTCTATGCTAGTCAACATGCGCCCTTCGAATTCTCATTCTCACATATTGCTCCCACATGTCACCAGCAATTCTGTCTCACCTGCGATTCGCTCACTCCCTCTCACGCTGTGTCACTGGGCCTTCAGCAAGTTCACCAGCCTCCTCCTCATCTTGAGAGCCCATGTGGAGCTCAGCCACATCATCAAAGGCGGAAATCTCCCTAGGATCATACTCATGAATAAAATTGTGCAGTGCTGCAAGTGCAGCTGGGATGCACGCCTGAAATTGACATGTTATAGTTAAGGGGACAATCGAGTAATTGGAACCGTCGCTTGAGGATTCCAAAGATGCGTTCTATGACATTGCGAGCTTGAGCATGACGCAGATTGAACAACTCCTCACGCGTGCGTGGCCTGGGACAAATGTCAGTGAGAAAACTCAGGAGATGAGAAACATTACCTTGTGTTTGCGTGACCCCATTCGGCGAGATGGTACCGCACGCCTCAATAAGGGGTGAGAAGTACATCTGATGAGGCAAAGCCTCCATCGCCAAGATAATACTTTCTGCTTGGGATAAAAAAATCAGAAAGTCGTGCATCAAGGAAGAGTGTCACATCAGCAGTGGAACCCTCCCAACCAGTCAGGAGATAGGTGAAGCGGAGGTCGAAAGAACATGCCACAAGGCAGTTCTGTGTGATTACTCCTTTGCGGTTCCTCGCCATGTCACGCTCATCAGCAGTGGCAGAACACTTGATATGTGTACCATCGACAGCGCCTAGGGCATCCTTGAGATATGGATAGAGCTTGGGGTTACTTCGGATAAAGGGGTGAGGGGGCGAATTGGCGTCAGGGAGCTGCACAAATGTGGTATAGAAGGGGGGGCTTGAGAGAACTCCAAGAATTTTTTTTAAAATACCTAACTGCCTGTCAGAACAAGTGTGAAGAAACCCAAGTGATATGTACTTTGAAATGGTGCGGGGGTGACCACTGGAAACGCTCTCCGACATGAGTTGATGACAGCCCTGTAACAGCAGTATAGAGGAAGATGGCGATTTGTTCTTCAATTAGGACATGTCGTGATGAGGCAACACCAAGGTTTCGAATGGTCCACCGGAGGGTGTCAAAGACATGTTTATGTACTCCAAGCTCACTCTGTCAAGACTCACTGTTGAACTATCCAGTTCAAGAGCAAGGGATAAGCTCGAAGACGAGTCGATAGACGTCCAAGACGGCGTGGGCAAGAAGTAAAGTCCAGAGTAGTAACAGATACCAAAGAGGCACGGTTACCGTGAGAGTAGGGCAATCACGCGGAGAAGAGGCCAGGATAGTCACAAGGGGACGGTCCTTAAAGGAGTATCCCAGGAATAGAGAGTGCCGTAAACAAATGGACAGTCTGAGGACTGTCTGCTACTTTATTGAGCGCTTATATACTACAAGAGAACTGCTAAATAGGGAACAAGTCATAACCTTGTTATCAAGCACAATAGAGTGATGAGTAAGAAGTCGGAGGACGCTTACTGAGCATGCTCAGTCATGCTCAGTAAGCTGCTGAGTAAGAAGGCTTCTCTTGATGAGTAAGAGCTTCCCTTGTCCATGTGTTCACTGCTTTAGTGCACGTGCGAGCACCTGATTCATTTCCTGTTAGTTAGTTTAGGGCCGGTCATTTGAGGACTTGTAGTTTGGTTAGGGGATAGTGTTATCTTATAAGGCCCTTATATAGTTCTATTAGGGTCCTTAGAGTCGACCCTAATACTTCTATTAAGGTCCTTAGTATTGCCTTATAGTCCGTTCTATAGTTATTAGAGTTGGTCTAATAACGCGTTGTAGGGCCTTTGATACTAGGTTAGTGCCTATTGTAGAACTTCTAGGGTCGTTCCAAAGGGTCTTTAGGAAGGCCCTACTACTGTCTTTTGTTGCTAAAAGGGTTGCCTTTAAGTGGGGCTTGCTGTATGTCGATTGTGCCGAGAATCGCTCGCGCAACAATGCATGCGCGATATTGTGGACACCTCTACTCACCCCTTTTGCTCGTGTGAACAGGGTGACACCATGGAGGCTGGGTTTCCTCCTATAAGGAAGGGTCCTTCAAGGGCCCTCTCCGGAGAGTGGTTCATGACACGCTCTGAATGCGCTCTGGATGGCCAGTGAGTAGTTCATGAACCCACGCAGCCCCAGTTAATGCTGATGTGTGATATGGAATACGATGAGGACAGATGGCTTGGAGGAGTTGTATATATGCTTCACAGCAAAGCAAGACAAGAGTCAACATATGCAAGAGGACCACAAGTCGTTGGCATTGCTTCTTTACCAGTCATTGATTGGGCATTTGGGGGGGGAATGATGGGATGGACAACGCAACACTTTGAAAGTTTTTCTTTGCCACCAAGCAGACTGAGTCAGCATAGACGGACTCAGTCCACCCTGTGACCGCATGATACCATCAATGACAAAGTATTTTACATACACATAACACATGACAACATGACATTTGAAATTACAATTACAATTTGGTTTGTGCTAACATATTACATATGTATTGATGTGCAAGATCACGCAATTCTGGATCCTTATCTAATCCAAGTGTGAGGTAACTATCAACATCTGCAATATTGCCATTGGAGAGGAGGCTGAGTGCTGGGACAATGTCGCCCGTTGGCAGCCAGTGACCATCCTTGATATCAGTGGCAAGGGTTTTGACTGCCAGCGACCGACGTGCATGCTCAGGAACCGTCATAAGCACAGGTACAACAGCACCTGTAGACGCATTCCCAAGTTGTTCATCAAGTGAGGGTGCGGCTTCAAGGGCAGGCTCGGGCTCGGGCTTGTTGAGAGCTTGCACAGTTGAGTCAAAGGACTCAATGACCCTGTTCATGACCGCTGACATACCAACGACAGCAGATGCCGCAGTGTCGGTCCTTCGTTTTTTGCTTGATGTTTCACTTATGGAGACGTGATCGGATCTATGCTTCCAAACTGAGAAGCAGGGTGAGAGGAGAGGCATTTGATAGTGAGGTTGATGAGAAACGCACCACCATCAAATTGAGATCCGAATGAGTTGGGGGACAGACGAGAAGTTGACTGGGATGGAGGATCTGAATCTGCACGAAGTGTTTTCTGTGTACCCCGATAGGCACTTTTGCCTTTGGATTTCGATCCAACGAGAGACTCCATAGCCTCGCAATGTGACCAGCCCTTGTTGCGGTACTTCTTGGCACTTGGTTTTTTCTGCTAAGGTCAGACATTGTTAAAGAAGCAGGAGTTATACACACACCTTGACTAAATTGGCCCACTGCCCCTCCATTTCTAACCCTACATCCACTCCTTTCTCATCATCCCAGGGAAACCCAGACTGCAGCTTGAGGAAGGAGATGATACTGTATTCAGTCTTCAACTGTTGGACGGCATCAGCGTTGACGGAAGGGATGAAGTGGATGATACAGCACCCTGTTCCATTTTGTTTTGCATGTGCTCCCAGTCTTGATGCCACCCTTCTCACGAAGGGGGTTGATCTGAGAGGCTGCGTTGTTGAAGATGTGGTCCTTGAACATAGAGTTGGAGGTCATTTCGTCCCTATGCTCCAAAAGAAAATCTAAAAAGGCTGCTTCATCCTTAGTTGTCCATGTGGCGTTACCATCTGCTTGACTTTCTCCCACAGAAGAATCAGAGGCTGAGCGGGTCTGCATCTATGATGGGGGTACTGAACAAAGGAGGTATGGAGGGAGGAGGGGATTAAAAAAAGAAGGTGAGAGAAAAACGCACGCCACGCATACATGGAAAAAGACAACGGAGGGAAAGTCCCGAACAAGGCCAAGTACCGACTCCCGAGTCAACTCCAAGTATGCGGACATCTAACTTCACACACGCGAATATGCAATTACAACAAGTGAATTTGCAAATCTGGTGGGAAAGAGCTCATAATTATAATTAAAGAAATTATAATTAAAGAAACCTCGTATTAGTTAATCAAGTTATTGTTCATCATGCCTGTGACTCCTGTCACCCCCGGAAAATACTGAAATCCGAGTTCAAGTTCAAGATTCAAGAATTATTGGTTGGTAAATGGGGCCTAATGGAATAGACTAGGGCTGGTTCCACTAGCTATATGCGTTCAAGTCCGTCGGGGACCTTGAACAACGCAGAGAGAGTAGAGGAAGGTAGGTCTTAAAGGAGGAGAGCTCTTCTCAGGGGAGTGAAGAGAGACTCTTAGGGAAGGAAGGGAAAAATGAAGAGTAGATGGTGGATGGTGTGTTGGGAGTTGATGAAATGGAGAGGTGGTTGTGGTTTAAGTTTGTGAGAGTGAAGTGGGTTGCAGGAGAATATGTTGGACAAGAGTAGGTTGGATTCTACAAGAGACCAAGCTTAGGGCTTTGGTCACAAAGTACTGAGCTTATATATACAGGAGAAGCGCAGCAATAGCTGCGCTTTGACTGTGCTACTAGTATAGTAGGAGTCATAATAAGTAGGAGTCATAGAAATGAGGTCACGAATGAGTCAGAACCAAGTAACTGTGCTGCACAGTAAGTGCACAGCATTGCAGAGTCAAAACTAAGAAGTGAATATAAATGGAAAGAGAACCAAACAAAGGGAAAGTAACAGCGATCCAGTGTTACCTGGACGTGTATGGATCACATGATAACACAGAAGGGAACACGAGACGTAAGAGATCACAAGACCAGTAAGTAAAGGGACGTACGCAAGCAAGCAGTCCATAGCAAGAGGTAAGAAGTAAACGTAAAAGGAAAATGGTGTAACACTTATACTGGATGTTAGAACTCACTGGTCATCAACTCACCAGATGCTTCATATGTTCCAATTGTCTTATTCATGGTCACTTAGCTTTCAATTAAGCACAGGTCGAGCTCTTGATTATCATGAAGTCATCAACACTTATGTTGCATGCTGCCATGATCTGCGTGATTATGAACTCTTTGAGGAGGACTGGGAAGGTATCACTTTGGTTGCAGGATGGCTTAAGTCCTTCCATTTGGCAACTACTCAAATGTCAGCTACACATCATCCCACACTCTCAAGCATGCACGCAATCTTCCGAGGGCTTCAAGAGCAAATCAAATATATTCTTACTCATCTTCCATCGTCAACTTCACCTGAGCTCATGCTTGGTCTCACAGATGCACACCACAAGTTGAGTGACTACTACTACAAGTTTGATGAGTCACTGTTGTATACTTGGGCTGCATGTATGTGGAATTTCTGCCCTTTTTCTGCATGCCTAAACTTATGTGCTATACTTAGTGCTTGATCCTCACATCTCATACGAAGGAATGAAATTTGATTATGCTGATGACAACATCCTTGCTGACTATCTGGATTCTGTGAAGGCATCACTCAACAACTGTTTCCAGGAGAATTGAAAATATGTCATGCCGCCTGTCCATGATCATCCCCATACCACTAGTCCATCAAAGACTTGTTCACAGTCTCACAATGAGTCTCCACAAAAGGTCAATTTTACTGCCCAATACAAGAAGCATGCCAGTGCAAGAAGGGACCAGCTTGAGGAGTACTTTAGGCTCCCCCATGAGGACTTTGATTCCTGTGATCCTGTTAGCTGGTAGGCTGGATGACGCTCACAAATTCCGGATCTTTTTGTCTTTGCTTGGGATCTCTTGGCAATTCCAGGTTAGAATTTCATTGATATGTGTTTATGTCAATTACTTATGTTGAAAACAAAAACTGCAGGTTCTGCTGTTGCTGTTGAAAGAATATTTTCAGGTGGGCGAGACACCATCTCATTACAAGGAGCCAGCCTACATCCAGAGACTATCCAGACATTGATGCTTGTCAAGCAGCACTTACATGTTATGCGATGCACCATCGATGACCTTATGGTTATAGGTAATGAATAATAGATATCATTGTCATTCATTGAGTTTAATCAAATTTTGCTTGACTGTAATAACCTGTAATGCCATATTACGGCCGTCTTCTACCCCATACCGTACCGTATAGGCTGCTGAAGTGGAAGCATATGGTACGGGTAACGGTATGGATAGTAGCTGTATACATACTGTATTGAGTACGGCCATAGCCATATACAGTACAGTTGGCAGCCCTAATGCCAAGCTTGGGTACAGTAACTTTTGAATTCAAGTAGTTCTCTTTTTGAACACATAGGTAAATTTAGAGTTAAGAAAGATTGTTCTGGTAAGTAGCAATGTAAATCAGTATTCCTAATATCAATACTATCAGGGGACTCAACAAGGGGTGATGCAAAAGGTTGGGAAGGTATGACAGGTGTAGAAATTTGATTGGTAAACAAAGGTATGTAGGTGTCAGGAGGAGTAGGAGGTAATGGTCTTTCTACAAGAAATCCTCTTGTGTTGGGAACTATTTCTCCAGAGGGTGGTTGCTGGGATGCTGCATGTCTTCTGTGTCGAGGAGCCAGGTACACTGATTAGGGAGGTGATAATCTCCTGGTGTCCACAGGGTAATCCTGTCAGGGGTAGGGGGCATGTCTGGTTGATAACCACATGTGCAATACTCTGCTTTGCAGTTACACCCTTCTGTCCATGGATTTGACTCAATTTCTTTGGTACTAGTAGACCAGCATTCTTGGCTGGTTGGAACTGTGGTTTGAACTGGTGTAAGGGGTCTGGGGATAAGGCTTGAGGCTTCTAGAGTTGCTGGGACTGAGTAATATGCAGGGGGACCAGTATATGAGGCATCTGGGCTGGTAATTGCCCACAGCTGGTTGTAGTCTGCATCATATAACCAAGAGTTAGTTTCCCAATCAAAGGTGTTGTGTATTCCTGGTACAACAGCAAGTTGAATGTAGGACTGGTTTTCTCTTTGTACTTGATTAAGTTGTAGGTGATAGAACTGGACAGTAAGGTGATAGTAACTGATATAGGTCCAGGCCAAATAGAATAGATGATATCCTGTTCTTAGGGAATGGACAATGAAGTGGTGACACAGTTGGATGATAGTAGTCCAGAGGTTTAAGTTGCTGGAACACAGGGATTGGTAGTCTACTGGTTGCCCTTGGATGTTCTTTGCTTGAGCAAGGTGCCAATACAGTAATTGTTGTCATGCTGGTGGCAGAAGTTGACTAAGGGGTTCAACGTATAATGTGTGTTTGTTGTGGCTTAAGAGTTGTCCAAATGGTGAGACTTCAAGGAACTCTTTGACAGCAAGATGGGGAAAGTCTTTGTGAGGGGGTTCAATTCCTGGTACATCGTGTAGGTTGGTTAAGCTGGTGACAGGGAATATAGTGGAAGTCCAAGTTCAATAGTGATTTAAATTTAAGATATGTCTAGTGATAGCATCTTCTTCTTCATCTTCTTCTAAGGCATATTCTTGAGGCACTTTAGTTAAGACAAGAACAAAACTTTATTCAATCTTTATTGAAGCATTACAAGGATGGTTCTTACTTTTTAAGAACTGTGCACAAGATCAATGGTCTGGAGGCAATAACTCTTGAGTACTTCAAGAGGGCTAGCAGGAATGCGAGGCATAAAGCAGAAGCAAAGTAGTGTAGGGTGAAAGTGTATAGTGTCCACAGTATAAGTCAAGTAATGGCATAGAGATATATGGTTTCCTTCTTCAAAATGTAAGCAACCAAATGAGAAAGCTAGGTGTCCATCCAGAAAGTCACACTGGTTGGAAAATCAACTTATGTGAATGACAAAACTGTAACATTTTGAATGACAGAATTTATTATTTTGAGACAAATGTGTAGCAAACAATTTGTGAGATTTCATTTTAGATTTTGTTACAATAGATTGCTGTTACAAAATGATGAAATAAGTAAATAGTGTTGACAAGATTTTAGAACATACATTATGTTATAAAAATTTTAAATTATTTTAAGATTTTGTGAGAAACAAAATTGTGAAAAATTGAAGCTACAAAATTTGGGTTTGGCCACCTTTTTCATAAACCCAAAATTTGCAGTTTCAGTTTTTCACAATTTTGTCTCACACAAAATCTTAAAATAATTTACAATTTTTGAAACATAATGTATGTTCTGAAATCCTGTCAATACCATTTACTAATTTCATCATTTTGTAACAGAAATCTATTGTAACAAAATCTAAAATGAATTTCCACAAATTGTTTTCTACATATTTGTATCAAAACAATAAATTCTGTTATTCAAAATGTTACAGTTTTGTCATGCACATAAGTTGATTTTTCAACCAGTGTCATGTACCAAAGATAAAGTAAAGGACCCTTCATAAGCTCAACAATATGTAACAGGTAGTGTAAGAAGTTTTCAAAATAGCAAGGTGTTAAAAATGTAAGCAATGTGGCCCAAGGGGAAGTCAGTGTCTGGGTGTATACTCCAACAGAGGAGCAGATGCCAAATGGTCCTAAGTTGAGTTCATGTGTGAGGGCAGAGTTGGAAGGTTCCACAGCAAAAGTGTGGATGATGTGTGAGTGGAACACTGTGGTGTATGTGTCAGTAAAGGTGGGATAAAGTAACTGGTCTATAGTAGGGATAAGTGACAGGTAGTCTTGATGTTTTAAGTTGTGGAGGGGTCACCACTGCTCATATGAACAATTGGTGGTGGGAAGGACAAAATACTGATGGGGGTGAAACTGGAATGCTGTGCAGAGGGGGTGATCAAGGAAGCCTTCAGGCAAGGGAGGATGATCTTCTTGCTGTTGGTCATTCTGCTATAGTGGGGGCGTAGTGACAAAGTCACCTGGGACAGGCTGGGCAGTGGACAGAGGAGATGGTGGAGCTTCTGGGGAATAAATGTCAGTGAGGAGCAAGGATATGTTGACTGGTTTGAAGTTTTCTGTGAGAAGTCAAAGGGCAGTGCATGGAGTTGGTTGAAGAGGAGAAGGAAGACACAAGGAAGTATTGACAAGAGTGGGGGAGTTGGGAGTAGACACTTGAGCATCAGCTGGTCAATACAGGAATGATGAGAGACTGTCCAGATGTCAAGACACATACTGCTGATCACTTAGGACTCAGGAGCAGGTGGGCAAGGGTTGGAACAGACAATAAGTGGCATATAACATGTTGAACAAGAGGACAAGCCAAACAATGAGGAGGTACCAGATGGGGACTGGTATGTGTTGCAAGAGGCAGAGGCAAAGGTTGGAGGCCAGTGCAGTGAAAGGGCTTTAACAAGGTGGTTGTGGAAGAGTACCTTGGGAACAAGGGAAGTCTTTAAACTGAGCAGTCATGAGGGAGTACCCAGGAGGATGAGAGTATCACAAATGGACAGTCTGACAACTGCCATGTTACATTGGGGCTTATATACTAATTACAAGTCTGAGTATGAACTACAGAAAATAACTCAGACTCTTTGGACTGCTCCAATTGGATTCTAAGGGCATAAACCTGTTGTGTCAGACCTATGGGTGACTCAGGATGATTAGGGAGACTGTGGAGCAATGACATCATAATGATATCACTTGTGGAGCGCTTGGTGAGTGTATGAGGTCATAGTGGAGTTGCTCAGTCAGCCATGATGTCAGTGGCACTTTATGACATCATATGGATCATTCTAGGAGGTCTAGGAGTCCTTCCAGTGTTTTTGTACCAAGTGGCTCAGCAGCCATGTGGCTAGCACATGGTGGTTTACCCAGATAGGAAAGAGGGTGCTCAAGCAAGCCACAGGGGTTGGGGAATGAGGATTCCTTGTGATGTATGCTTGTGGAAGGGAGTAGTCATTGGAAATAGAGGTGGATAGAGGATACAAAGTGAAAAGGAGCTTTCTTGAGTAAAATAGGATGACCCAGGGCCAGGGCTTGGCCTTGGTTCACAACAGTGGCATGTTACTTTAAGCCTATGAGAGGATAGGGGGAAAAAACCAGTTGATGGGGAGAAGCAGCAAGAGGAATTGCGACATGGCAAGGATAGAGATGACCTGGTCATGACCCAAGGATGTAATTTGCATGCACATGATAATTCTTGGGTCAAAAACACTATTGGGCTGCCTCAACACAGCCTATGGGCACACCTTGAGGGAAAAATAAGAAAGAAAGATGGTCAATTTCAGTTGTAATGTGTGTCCCATACATGTGCAGGCTGCCTGAGTCTAGCTTCACCAATTCATGCTTAAATCTCATAAAAAGGGTGGGGTTGCATAGCCCTCATTGAGCAGATTCAGAGGATATAAGTTCTGTTGAAATATATGCAGAGATGAGGGAGATATTTGACTTGCACATTGAGGGGGGATTTTGTGCCAAATTAGTGGTTTTTTTCAAGCTCTGCCAACTGCACTGAAAATAGCTATAAATCAATTATAGCAAATAGGCTTGGCGTACTTCTCAGTTGACTAGTCAGCATCAATTTTTACCCCTTGGAGATAATGGCAGAGGGAAGGTGGCACCCTTCCCAGGTGTGTTATAGCCCTCTGTTGGATGCAAGGCTCAGGATTGAGGAACTCAGCACACACCTCTTGGTGGTCAGGGGCTCAGTCATCACTGGCTGCATTCACTCTGTGCCTTTGTTTTCATGTATATCAGATCCTGGCAAGAGTGTAATGGGAGAACTATAGGCCATAGTGCATGTAATTATATTTTTCACACTTTTCCATGCTTGTTTTCCCCCTACATCCCGCTGCTTTTAGTGATATGCAGATGGAAGGTTTGTATATATTTTCGAATACAGAATTTACTTGTCCTTTAAATCAAACTTGTCCACAGTGCAGTATGTGTTCAAGGCTATAGTGAGTGAGGATGGCAGAAATGGGTTATTAGTGATGGAAAGAGGGGGGTTGGCAAAGCCATACTAGAATATTGTTACCAGAATTAATATGTTATGTCAAGTGGTTGACAAGTCAGGTGATGTCAGACCCTTCAATCAACTTGTTGAAATGTTGGAGAGTCATGATGGGATTGAAGTATGGCCTGGCTGGACTAAAAGAAGGGCATTTTCTCTCAGCAGAAACACCAACTTGATACAATTAATCAATACCTGAGGTAAACACGCTATCATATCAGTGAGACTAGCAGCATCAATGAGAGGTACGCGAAGTGTGATGAGTAAGGAGTACAGGATTTATCAAGAAATCACGCTAGAATCGGCCCATACTGGCAAAGAGGCCTGGCTTCTCCGGAGAGAGATAGTCAGTCGCACCCGACATGCGCGATCGACGGCGTCCAATCCATCCTGTGCATCCAACCATAAGGAGCAGGATCAGCGAAGCGAGTGTGATCCAGACTCCTATCAACCCACGTGTCAGCCATACCAGGAGAGGGGAAAAGGGAACTCGACAGAACCTGGAGCGGCGATGGATAGCGCTTGCACGTCATTGAGGCGATGGACACTGTTGTGCACGATGACATATAGGCCAACGTCGATTGCAAGCGCGATGAGGGTGAGAAGAGCTGCAATAACAGAGAGGAACGATGCAAATAGGGCCATCGTGACATGTGAAGAGAGGGAGAATAGGAGGGCGATGAAGGTTACTCCAGTGGCTACAAGCGAGACACTATCAGCGCCAGGAAGCGGGTTGAGCGGCCAACGGAGAGGGACGTGCCGACTGGATGCACAGCTAGACCACGAGTGGCCCCGACCCCAATGGTAACGTTGCTCGCAGCGGAGAGAAGCTGCACTGAGTAACCATATCCTGTGGAGACTGGCCTGAGCGAGAGGGAATGAATAGTGGGTAGTATGTGAAAGGCACCTGGGTCGACGCAAGTGCGATGACCTGTCTGAGAGCCATAGATACAGTACGCCCTGTCTCCGCGTCAGCTTGATCGGCAAGGAGGCCCAGACGCGTTCTCACCAGACACCAAACTGAAACAGCACGGAAATGAAAATTGGCACAGGTGGCGTGGGATGGGGGACGCACTCTGATCTCCTTTGTCGACTCCGCATCCGTGGAGACATGTGGAGCGGCGCTGCCGGTGAAGTGGCAGCGCACGACATCGAGGGTCGGTAAGGCCGGAAGGGAGACGGACACGAGGAGCAAGAGGAGGAAGGCAAAGAAAAGGAAGAGGATGCCTGGGAGGAAGACGGCACGGGCTGGCATGAGCAGCGTGAAGGGTGACAGGGAGACGTGGACATCATGGCCGGAGCGCGACGCGATTTATAAAATTTGCAGACTGGAGCAGCTGGCCATGGTGCTGTGGTGCGGTGGCGTAAAACCGCGGAGCCTGCCTGTCTTGTTTTGTCAACACATTGACAACTTGACAAAGCTGGCGTCACCGCGTGGTTTGCCACCCCCTTCACCGAAATTTCACCATTTTTCTCCGAATAATGGATCTCCCTGTGGGGCTTTTCAGAGGACCATGGTATTGGCTTATCATACTAATATGGGCGAATACAGAATTACGCCTCGTCCTTCACTCGTTGCGTTTCCCTCCGTATCCGTCTCTCTATCTTTATGGTGCATTTCCCTTCCATCTCAAACTAGGTCGCGATTCAGCCAGCGTGTACTAAATGGGCATGGCCATGGAGCACTAGATAAAGCAAGCCAGGAGAGGACCAAATAAAACCTGAGAGCGACGGAAGATAAAGCATTCAAGCACCTAAGCAACAGCCGCTACTGGTAGAGCCTGAGCTGATGAGGTGTGCGTCACACCCACGTCAGCGGCTTCAGAGCCAGCGAGGCCAGTGGATAGAGGGGGTGGAAAGAAGGTTCGGAGAGTGTAACGAGGCAGGTCGCTTTCGTCTCTCTGAAGGCGAGAAACCAGAGCCAGACGAGTGGCGTCGCTAATGTTATGTATGTCGACCAGGACCCGAGGTCGCGCAGTTGAACGAAAGGTGCCATCTGGGTTCAGTAAATCTTCATTCAAGGATGCAGGCGGTGACGCGTCTTCAACAAGATGCTCGATAGACGGTAGTGAGAGGATAATGAGGGGGGGTTCACGGTATTTCAGCCTTGAATTGAGCTTCGCCGGTAGGAAGCAGAACGTTGATTGTGTCGGCTATGCTTGTGTCTTGTCCAAGTCTATCCTTCTCCCTTGGGGTTGTGAAAGCCGAAAAGAGCTGCCGAGATTCTGCGTGTTCCTTGGAAATAGAATCAATAGGTTGCCCGCACATGCCCCCAAAAATCGTGAAGACTCGTGTGCTGCATAATCGGCGTGGGATACACAGTTGGGAGCCAGTACGACAGTGATGTGGACCATCGTTATTAGACGAAGCTGTAGGTGATG